>OX608073.1:213320603-213365603 GCA_951509635.1 Eupeodes luniger
TAATGAATAATAATGAATAATAATGAATAATAATGAATAATAATGAATAATAATGAATAATAATGAATAATAATGAATGAATAATAATGAATAATAATGAATAATAATGAATAATAATGAATAATAATGAATAATAATGAATAATAATGAATAATAATGAATAATAATGAATAATAATGAATAATAATGAATAATAATGAATAATAATGAATAATAATGAATAATAATGAATAATAATGAATAATAATGAATAATAATGAATAATAATGAATAATAATGAATAATAATGAATAATAATGATAATAATGAATAATAATGAATAATAATGAATAATAATGAATAATAATGAATAATAATGAATAATAATGAATAATAATGAATAATAATGAATAATAATGAATAATAATGAATAATAATGAATAATAATGAATAATAATGAATAATAATGAATAATAATGAATAATAATGAATAATAATGAATAATAATGAATAATAATGAATAATAATGAATAATAATGAATAATAATGAATAATAATGAATAATAATGAATAATAATGAATAATAATGAATAATAATGAATAATAATGAATAATAATGAATAATAATGAATAATAATGAATAATAATGAATAATAATGAATAATAATGAATAATAATGAATAATAATGAATAATAATGAATAATAATGAATAATAATGAATAATAATGAATAATAATGAATAATAATGAATAATAATGAATAATAATGAATAATAATGAATAATAATGAATAATAATGAATAATAATGAATAATAATGAATAATAATGAATAATAATGAATAATAATGAATAATAATGAATAATAATGAATAATAATGAATAATAATGAATAATAATGAATAATAATGAATAATAATGAATAATAATGAATAATAATGAATAATAATGAATAATAATGAATAATAATGATAATAATGAATAATAATGAATAATAATGAATAATAATGAATAATAATGAATAATAATGAATAATAATGAATAATAATGAATAATAATGAATAATAATGAATAATAATGAATAATAATGAATAATAATGAATAATAATGAATAATAATGAATAATAATGAATAATAATGAATAATAATGAATAATAATGAATAATAATGAATAATAATGAATAATAATGAATAATAATGAATAATAATGAATAATAATGAATAATAATGAATAATAATGAATAATAATGAATAATAATGAATAATAATGAATAATAATGAATAATAATGAATAATAATGAATAATAATGAATAATAATGAATAATAATGAATAATAATGAATAATAATGAATAATAATGAATAATAATGAATAATAATGAATATAATGAATAATAATGAATAATAATGAATAATAATGAATAATAATGAATAATAATGAATAATAATGAATAATAATGAATAATAATGAATAATAATGAATAATAATGAATAATAATGAATAATAATGAATAATAATGAATAATAATGAATAATAATGAATAATAATGAATAATAATGAATAATAATGAATAATAATGAATAATAATGAATAATAATGAATAATAATGAATAATAATGAATAATAATGAATAATAATGAATAATAATGAATAATAATGAATAATAATGAATAATAATGAATAATAATGAATAATAATGAATAATAATGAATAATAATGAATAATAATGAATAATAATGAATAATAATGAATAATAATGAATAATAATGAATAATAATGAATAATAATGAATAATAATGAATAATAATGAATAATAATGAATAATAATGAATAATAATGAATAATAATGAATAATAATGAATAATAATGAATAATAATGAATAATAATGAATAATAATGAATAATAATGAATAATAATGAATAATAATGAATAATAATGAATAATAATGAATAATAATGAATAATAATGAATAATAATGAATAATAATGAATAATAATGAATAATAATGAATAATAATGAATAATAATGAATAATAATGAATAATAATGAATAATAATGAATAATAATGAATAATAATGAATAATAATGAATAATAATGAATAATAATGAATAATAATGAATAATAATGAATAATAATGAATAATAATGAATAATAATGAATAATAATGAATAATAATGAATAATAATGAATAATAATGAATAATAATGAATAATAATGAATAATAATGAATAATAATGAATAATAATGAATAATAATGAATAATAATGAATAATAATGAATAATAATGAATAATAATGAATAATAATGAATAATAATGAATAATAATGAATAATAATGAATAATAATGAATAATAATGAATAATAATGAATAATGAATAATAATGAATAATAATGAATAATAATGAATAATAATGAATAATAATGAATAATAATGAATAATAATGAATAATAATGAATAATAATGAATAATAATGAATAATAATGAATAATAATGAATAATAATGAATAATAATGAATAATAATGAATAATAATGAATAATAATGAATAATAATGAATAATAATGAATAATAATGAATAATAATGAATAATAATGAATAATAATGAATAATAATGAATAATAATGAATAATAATGAATAATAATGAATAATAATGAATAATAATGAATAATAATGAATAATAATGAATATAATGAATAATAATGAATAATAATGAATAATAATGAATAATAATGAATAATAATGAATAATAATGAATAATAATGAATAATAATGAATAATAATGAATAATAATGAATAATAATGAATAATAATGAATAATAATGAATAATAATGAATAATAATGAATAATAATGAATAATAATGAATAATAATGAATAATAATGAATAATAATGAATAATAATGAATAATAATGAATAATAATGAATAATAATGAATAATAATGAATAATAATGAATAATAATGAATAATAATGAATAATAATGAATAATAATGAATAATAATGAATAATAATGAATAATAATGAATAATAATGAATAATAATGAATAATAATGAATAATAATGAATAATAATGAATAATAATGAATAATAATGAATAATAATGAATAATAATGAATAATAATGAATAATAATGAATAATAATGAATAATAATGAATAATAATGAATAATAATGAATAATAATGAATAATAATGAATAATAATGAATAATAATGAATAATAATGAATAATAATGATAATAATGAATAATAATGAATAATAATGAATAATAATGAATAATAATGAATAATAATGAATAATAATGAATAATAATGAATAATAATGAATAATAATGAATAATAATGAATAATAATGAATAATAATGAATAATAATGAATAATAATGAATAATAATGAATAATAATGAATAATAATGAATAATAATGAATAATAATGAATAATAATGAATAATAATGAATAATAATGAATAATAATGAATAATAATGAATAATAATGAATAATAATGAATAATAATGAATAATAATGAATAATAATGAATAATAATGAATAATAATGAATAATAATGAATAATAATGAATAATAATGAATAATAATGAATAATAATGAATAATAATGAATAATAATGAATAATAATGAATAATAATGAATAATAATGAATAATAATGAATAATAATGAATAATAATGAATAATAATGAATAATAATGAATAATAATGAATAATAATGAATAATAATGAATAATAATGAATAATAATGAATAATAATGAATAATAATGAATAATAATGAATAATAATGAATAATAATGAATAATAATGAATAATAATGAATAATAATGAATAATAATGAATAATAATGAATAATAATGAATAATAATGAATAATAATGAATAATAATGAATAATAATGAATAATAATGAATAATAATGAATAATAATGAATAATAATGAATAATAATGAATAATAATGAATAATAATGAATAATAATGAATAATAATGAATAATAATGAATAATAATGAATAATAATGAATAATAATGAATAATAATGAATAATAATGAATAATAATGATAATAATGAATAATAATGAATAATAATGAATAATAATGAATAATAATGAATAATAATGAATAATAATGAATAATAATGAATAATAATGAATAATAATGAATAATAATGAATAATAATGAATAATAATGAATAATAATGAATAATAATGAATAATAATGAATAATAATGAATAATAATGAATAATAATGAATAATAATGAATAATAATGAATAATAATGAATAATAATGAATAATAATGAATAATAATGAATAATAATGAATAATAATGAATAATAATGAATAATAATGAATAATAATGAATAATAATGAATAATAATGATAATAATGAATAATAATGAATAATAATGAATAATAATGAATAATAATGAATATAATGAATAATGAATAATAATGAATAATAATGAATAATAATGAATAATAATGAATAATAATGAATAATAATGAATAATAATGAATAATAATGAATAATAATGAATAATAATGAATAATAATGAATAATAATGAATAATAATGAATAATAATGAATAATAATGAATAATAATGAATAATAATGAATAATAATGAATAATAATGAATAATAATGAATAATAATGAATAATAATGAATAATAATGAATAATAATGAATAATAATGAATAATAATGAATAATAATGAATAATAATGAATAATAATGAATAATAATGAATAATAATGAATAATAATGAATAATAATGAATAATAATGAATAATAATGAATAATAATGAATAATAATGAATAATAATGAATAATAATGAATAATAATGAATAATAATGAATAATAATGAATAATAATGAATAATAATGAATAATAATGAATAATAATGAATAATAATGAATAATAATGAATAATAATGAATAATAATGAATAATAATGAATAATAATGAATAATAATGAATAATAATGAATAATAATGAATAATAATGAATAATAATGAATAATAATGAATAATAATGAATAATAATGAATAATAATGAATAATAATGAATAATAATGAATAATAATGAATAATAATGAATAATAATGAATAATAATGAATAATAATGAATAATAATGAATAATAATGAATAATAATGAATAATAATGAATAATAATGAATAATAATGAATAATAATGAATAATAATGAATAATAATGAATAATAATGAATAATAATGAATAATAATGAATAATAATGAATAATAATGAATAATAATGAATAATAATGAATAATAATGAATAATAATGAATAATAATGAATAATAATGAATAATAATGAATAATAATGAATAATAATGAATAATAATGAATAATAATGAATAATAATGAATAATAATGAATAATAATGAATAATAATGAATAATAATGAATAATAATGAATAATAATGAATAATAATGAATAATAATGAATAATAATGAATAATAATGAATAATAATGAATAATAATGAATAATAATGAATAATAATGAATAATAATGAATAATAATGAATAATAATGAATAATAATGAATAATAATGAATAATAATGAATAATAATGAATAATAATGAATAATAATGAATAATAATGAATAATAATGAATAATAATGAATAATAATGAATAATAATGAATAATAATGAATAATAATGAATAATAATGAATAATAATGAATAATAATGAATAATAATGAATAATAATGAATAATAATGAATAATAATGAATAATAATGAATAATAATGAATAATAATGAATAATAATGAATAATAATGAATAATAATGAATAATAATGAATAATAATGAATAATAATGAATAATAATGAATAATAATGAATAATAATGAATAATAATGAATAATAATGAATAATAATGAATAATAATGAATAATAATGAATAATAATGAATAATAATGAATAATAATGAATAATAATGAATAATAATGAATAATAATGAATAATAATGAATAATAATGAATAATAATGAATAATAATGAATAATAATGAATAATAATGAATAATAATGAATAATAATGAATAATAATGAATAATAATGAATAATAATGAATAATAATGAATAATAATGAATAATAATGAATAATAATGAATAATAATGAATAATAATGAATAATAATGAATAATAATGAATAATAATGAATAATAATGAATAATAATGAATAATAATGAATAATAATGAATAATAATGAATAATAATGAATAATAATGAATAATAATGAATAATAATGAATAATAATGAATAATAATGAATAATAATGAATAATAATGAATAATAATGAATAATAATGAATAATAATGAATAATAATGAATAATAATGAATAATAATGAATAATAATGAATAATAATGAATAATAATGAATAATAATGAATAATAATGAATAATAATGAATAATAATGAATAATAATGAATAATAATGAATAATAATGAATAATAATGAATAATAATGAATAATAATGAATAATAATGAATAATAATGAATAATAATGAATAATAATGAATAATAATGAATAATAATGAATAATAATGAATAATAATGAATAATAATGAATAATAATGAATAATAATGAATAATAATGAATAATAATGAATAATAATGAATAATAATGAATAATAATGAATAATAATGAATAATAATGAATAATAATGAATAATAATGAATAATAATGAATAATAATGAATAATAATGAATAATAATGAATAATAATGAATAATAATGAATAATAATGAATAATAATGAATAATAATGAATAATAATGAATAATAATGAATAATAATGAATAATAATGAATAATAATGAATAATAATGAATAATAATGAATAATAATGAATAATAATGAATAATAATGAATAATAATGAATAATAATGAATAATAATGAATAATAATGAATAATAATGAATAATAATGAATAATAATGAATAATAATGAATAATAATGAATAATAATGAATAATAATGAATAATAATGAATAATAATGAATAATAATGAATAATAATGAATAATAATGAATAATAATGAATAATAATGAATAATAATGAATAATAATGAATAATAATGAATAATAATGAATAATAATGAATAATAATGAATAATAATGAATAATAATGAATAATAATGAATAATAATGAATAATAATGAATAATAATGAATAATAATGAATAATAATGAATAATAATGAATAATAATGAATAATAATGAATAATAATGAATAATAATGAATAATAATGAATAATAATGAATAATAATGAATAATAATGAATAATAATGAATAATAATGAATAATAATGAATAATAATGAATAATAATGAATAATAATGAATAATAATGAATAATAATGAATAATAATGAATAATAATGAATAATAATGAATAATAATGAATAATAATGAATAATAATGAATAATAATGAATAATAATGAATAATAATGAATAATAATGAATAATAATGAATAATAATGAATAATAATGAATAATAATGAATAATAATGAATAATAATGAATAATAATGAATAATAATGAATAATAATGAATAATAATGAATAATAATGAATAATAATGAATAATAATGAATAATAATGAATAATAATGAATAATAATGAATAATAATGAATAATAATGAATAATAATGAATAATAATGAATAATAATGAATAATAATGAATAATAATGAATAATAATGAATAATAATGAATAATAATGAATAATAATGAATAATAATGAATAATAATGAATAATAATGAATAATAATGAATAATAATGAATAATAATGAATAATAATGAATAATAATGAATAATAATGAATAATAATGAATAATAATGAATAATAATGAATAATAATGAATAATAATGAATAATAATGAATAATAATGAATAATAATGAATAATAATGAATAATAATGAATAATAATGAATAATAATGAATAATAATGAATAATAATGAATAATAATGAATAATAATGAATAATAATGAATAATAATGAATAATAATGAATAATAATGAATAATAATGAATAATAATGAATAATAATGAATAATAATGAATAATAATGAATAATAATGAATAATAATGAATAATAATGAATAATAATGAATAATAATGAATAATAATGAATAATAATGAATAATAATGAATAATAATGAATAATAATGAATAATAATGAATAATAATGAATAATAATGAATAATAATGAATAATAATGAATAATAATGAATAATAATGAATAATAATGAATAATAATGAATAATAATGAATAATAATGAATAATAATGAATAATAATGAATAATAATGAATAATAATGAATAATAATGAATAATAATGAATAATAATGAATAATAATGAATAATAATGAATAATAATGAATAATAATGAATAATAATGAATAATAATGAATAATAATGAATAATAATGAATAATAATGAATAATAATGAATAATAATGAATAATAATGAATAATAATGAATAATAATGAATAATAATGAATAATAATGAATAATAATGAATAATAATGAATAATAATGAATAATAATGAATAATAATGAATAATAATGAATAATAATGAATAATAATGAATAATAATGAATAATAATGAATAATAATGAATAATAATGAATAATAATGAATAATAATGAATAATAATGAATAATAATGAATAATAATGAATAATAATGAATAATAATGAATAATAATGAATAATAATGAATAATAATGAATAATAATGAATAATAATGAATAATAATGAATAATAATGAATAATAATGAATAATAATGAATAATAATGAATAATAATGAATAATAATGAATAATAATGAATAATAATGAATAATAATGAATAATAATGAATAATAATGAATAATAATGAATAATAATGAATAATAATGAATAATAATGAATAATAATGAATAATAATGAATAATAATGAATAATAATGAATAATAATGAATAATAATGAATAATAATGAATAATAATGAATAATAATGAATAATAATGAATAATAATGAATAATAATGAATAATAATGAATAATAATGAATAATAATGAATAATAATGAATAATAATGAATAATAATGAATAATAATGAATAATAATGAATAATAATGAATAATAATGAATAATAATGAATAATAATGAATAATAATGAATAATAATGAATAATAATGAATAATAATGAATAATAATGAATAATAATGAATAATAATGAATAATAATGAATAATAATGAATAATAATGAATAATAATGAATAATAATGAATAATAATGAATAATAATGAATAATAATGAATAATAATGAATAATAATGAATAATAATGAATAATAATGAATAATAATGAATAATAATGAATAATAATGAATAATAATGAATAATAATGAATAATAATGAATAATAATGAATAATAATGAATAATAATGAATAATAATGAATAATAATGAATAATAATGAATAATAATGAATAATAATGAATAATAATGAATAATAATGAATAATAATGAATAATAATGAATAATAATGAATAATAATGAATAATAATGAATAATAATGAATAATAATGAATAATAATGAATAATAATGAATAATAATGAATAATAATGAATAATAATGAATAATAATGAATAATAATGAATAATAATGAATAATAATGAATAATAATGAATAATAATGAATAATAATGAATAATAATGAATAATAATGAATAATAATGAATAATAATGAATAATAATGAATAATAATGAATAATAATGAATAATAATGAATAATAATGAATAATAATGAATAATAATGAATAATAATGAATAATAATGAATAATAATGAATAATAATGAATAATAATGAATAATAATGAATAATAATGAATAATAATGAATAATAATGAATAATAATGAATAATAATGAATAATAATGAATAATAATGAATAATAATGAATAATAATGAATAATAATGAATAATAATGAATAATAATGAATAATAATGAATAATAATGAATAATAATGAATAATAATGAATAATAATGAATAATAATGAATAATAATGAATAATAATGAATAATAATGAATAATAATGAATAATAATGAATAATAATGAATAATAATGAATAATAATGAATAATAATGAATAATAATGAATAATAATGAATAATAATGAATAATAATGAATAATAATGAATAATAATGAATAATAATGAATAATAATGAATAATAATGAATAATAATGAATAATAATGAATAATAATGAATAATAATGAATAATAATGAATAATAATGAATAATAATGAATAATAATGAATAATAATGAATAATAATGAATAATAATGAATAATAATGAATAATAATGAATAATAATGAATAATAATGAATAATAATGAATAATAATGAATAATAATGAATAATAATGAATAATAATGAATAATAATGAATAATAATGAATAATAATGAATAATAATGAATAATAATGAATAATAATGAATAATAATGAATAATAATGAATAATAATGAATAATAATGAATAATAATGAATAATAATGAATAATAATGAATAATAATGAATAATAATGAATAATAATGAATAATAATGAATAATAATGAATAATAATGAATAATAATGAATAATAATGAATAATAATGAATAATAATGAATAATAATGAATAATAATGAATAATAATGAATAATAATGAATAATAATGAATAATAATGAATAATAATGAATAATAATGAATAATAATGAATAATAATGAATAATAATGAATAATAATGAATAATAATGAATAATAATGAATAATAATGAATAATAATGAATAATAATGAATAATAATGAATAATAATGAATAATAATGAATAATAATGAATAATAATGAATAATAATGAATAATAATGAATAATAATGAATAATAATGAATAATAATGAATAATAATGAATAATAATGAATAATAATGAATAATAATGAATAATAATGAATAATAATGAATAATAATGAATAATAATGAATAATAATGAATAATAATGAATAATAATGAATAATAATGAATAATAATGAATAATAATGAATAATAATGAATAATAATGAATAATAATGAATAATAATGAATAATAATGAATAATAATGAATAATAATGAATAATAATGAATAATAATGAATAATAATGAATAATAATGAATAATAATGAATAATAATGAATAATAATGAATAATAATGAATAATAATGAATAATAATGAATAATAATGAATAATAATGAATAATAATGAATAATAATGAATAATAATGAATAATAATGAATAATAATGAATAATAATGAATAATAATGAATAATAATGAATAATAATGAATAATAATGAATAATAATGAATAATAATGAATAATAATGAATAATAATGAATAATAATGAATAATAATGAATAATAATGAATAATAATGAATAATAATGAATAATAATGAATAATAATGAATAATAATGAATAATAATGAATAATAATGAATAATAATGAATAATAATGAATAATAATGAATAATAATGAATAATAATGAATAATAATGAATAATAATGAATAATAATGAATAATAATGAATAATAATGAATAATAATGAATAATAATGAATAATAATGAATAATAATGAATAATAATGAATAATAATGAATAATAATGAATAATAATGAATAATAATGAATAATAATGAATAATAATGAATAATAATGAATAATAATGAATAATAATGAATAATAATGAATAATAATGAATAATAATGAATAATAATGAATAATAATGAATAATAATGAATAATAATGAATAATAATGAATAATAATGAATAATAATGAATAATAATGAATAATAATGAATAATAATGAATAATAATGAATAATAATGAATAATAATGAATAATAATGAATAATAATGAATAATAATGAATAATAATGAATAATAATGAATAATAATGAATAATAATGAATAATAATGAATAATAATGAATAATAATGAATAATAATGAATAATAATGAATAATAATGAATAATAATGAATAATAATGAATAATAATGAATAATAATGAATAATAATGAATAATAATGAATAATAATGAATAATAATGAATAATAATGAATAATAATGAATAATAATGAATAATAATGAATAATAATGAATAATAATGAATAATAATGAATAATAATGAATAATAATGAATAATAATGAATAATAATGAATAATAATGAATAATAATGAATAATAATGAATAATAATGAATAATAATGAATAATAATGAATAATAATGAATAATAATGAATAATAATGAATAATAATGAATAATAATGAATAATAATGAATAATAATGAATAATAATGAATAATAATGAATAATAATGAATAATAATGAATAATAATGAATAATAATGAATAATAATGAATAATAATGAATAATAATGAATAATAATGAATAATAATGAATAATAATGAATAATAATGAATAATAATGAATAATAATGAATAATAATGAATAATAATGAATAATAATGAATAATAATGAATAATAATGAATAATAATGAATAATAATGAATAATAATGAATAATAATGAATAATAATGAATAATAATGAATAATAATGAATAATAATGAATAATAATGAATAATAATGAATAATAATGAATAATAATGAATAATAATGAATAATAATGAATAATAATGAATAATAATGAATAATAATGAATAATAATGAATAATAATGAATAATAATGAATAATAATGAATAATAATGAATAATAATGAATAATAATGAATAATAATGAATAATAATGAATAATAATGAATAATAATGAATAATAATGAATAATAATGAATAATAATGAATAATAATGAATAATAATGAATAATAATGAATAATAATGAATAATAATGAATAATAATGAATAATAATGAATAATAATGAATAATAATGAATAATAATGAATAATAATGAATAATAATGAATAATAATGAATAATAATGAATAATAATGAATAATAATGAATAATAATGAATAATAATGAATAATAATGAATAATAATGAATAATAATGAATAATAATGAATAATAATGAATAATAATGAATAATAATGAATAATAATGAATAATAATGAATAATAATGAATAATAATGAATAATAATGAATAATAATGAATAATAATGAATAATAATGAATAATAATGAATAATAATGAATAATAATGAATAATAATGAATAATAATGAATAATAATGAATAATAATGAATAATAATGAATAATAATGAATAATAATGAATAATAATGAATAATAATGAATAATAATGAATAATAATGAATAATAATGAATAATAATGAATAATAATGAATAATAATGAATAATAATGAATAATAATGAATAATAATGAATAATAATGAATAATAATGAATAATAATGAATAATAATGAATAATAATGAATAATAATGAATAATAATGAATAATAATGAATAATAATGAATAATAATGAATAATAATGAATAATAATGAATAATAATGAATAATAATGAATAATAATGAATAATAATGAATAATAATGAATAATAATGAATAATAATGAATAATAATGAATAATAATGAATAATAATGAATAATAATGAATAATAATGAATAATAATGAATAATAATGAATAATAATGAATAATAATGAATAATAATGAATAATAATGAATAATAATGAATAATAATGAATAATAATGAATAATAATGAATAATAATGAATAATAATGAATAATAATGAATAATAATGAATAATAATGAATAATAATGAATAATAATGAATAATAATGAATAATAATGAATAATAATGAATAATAATGAATAATAATGAATAATAATGAATAATAATGAATAATAATGAATAATAATGAATAATAATGAATAATAATGAATAATAATGAATAATAATGAATAATAATGAATAATAATGAATAATAATGAATAATAATGAATAATAATGAATAATAATGAATAATAATGAATAATAATGAATAATAATGAATAATAATGAATAATAATGAATAATAATGAATAATAATGAATAATAATGAATAATAATGAATAATAATGAATAATAATGAATAATAATGAATAATAATGAATAATAATGAATAATAATGAATAATAATGAATAATAATGAATAATAATGAATAATAATGAATAATAATGAATAATAATGAATAATAATGAATAATAATGAATAATAATGAATAATAATGAATAATAATGAATAATAATGAATAATAATGAATAATAATGAATAATAATGAATAATAATGAATAATAATGAATAATAATGAATAATAATGAATAATAATGAATAATAATGAATAATAATGAATAATAATGAATAATAATGAATAATAATGAATAATAATGAATAATAATGAATAATAATGAATAATAATGAATAATAATGAATAATAATGAATAATAATGATAATAATGATAATAATGATAATAATGATAATAATGATAATAATGATAATAATGATAATGATAATGATAATGATAATGATAATGATAATAATAATGATAATAATAATGATAATAATAATGATAATAATAATGATAATAATAATGATAATAATAATAATAATAATAATGATAATGATAATAATAATATTAATAATAATAATAATAATAATAATAATAAATCCTTACCAATAAATTCAGATAATATCATTTTCGTATGTAGAGGTGTAATGGAAGTGAAAACTTTTAATCTAACAAGAGGATTGGAAGCAATAATCAATCAGGAAATTCCGCCAGTTAGGACATGCACATTGCACAATGCACATCCTTCAGAAATACTTAGGAAAAAATGTGATCAGAAACTACATGAAAACCTATCTTAACTTCAATCAACCAATCACAATACCTTGGAAGTCACCTACCTATAAAACAGGGCTGATTGGTTGAGCTACCATTTGCTGCTTTTACCATATTCATTGACAGCCAAACTGCATTAAAATCGATTTCTGCCACAAAAATTTTATCGATGCTTTAAAACTACTTCGACAAGAACTAGCGGTTCTTGGCTCACACCATAAAATAAGACTCTGCTGGGTACCAGGCAACATAGTAGATGCTTCTGGGATCAAAACAGCTTATGAACTGGGAAGGAATGGTCTAGCACTGGACCAGTCCTGTATAGAATCTATTATAAGTACCCCATTCTGTGAATGTAAACAGAACATTAATTACAACGTTTGCTTGTTAACATAATGACAGGTCACAACCTGTTGGATTAACGCAGGAAGAAATGCTACGATGAAGAGCATGAGGGTACTGTTCACTTCGTATGCTTCTGCCAAGCTCTCTTTCACCTAAGATATAAATTCTTAGATATATACTTCTTTAATAATCTTAAAAGAAATAAGACCTTCCAGAAAGCATTCTTTTCGGCTTTATTTAAATCTCTTAATGGCTTGAAAATAACAATCAACATAAAGGATAGGTTATAAAATCACTTTCTGGGAAATTGCAATACTAAAGGGTATCCCAAGGGTGCAACATTCCTTTAAGTGTGCCGATAACTACATCAATCACCAGCCCATTTACCTTACTTAACCAAAGAAGTACATAGGTATAACATACGACATGCAACTAAAACGAACATTTTTTTTTTTCTAAATGTAATTTGTAATGGAAAATTTTAAAGCTCTCGTACTCCCTTGAAACGCTGATCAAATAATTAAATTTTGCTAAATACCAAGAAATTGGTTCTCGAACAGGGGATTCAAGATATTCGGTATGAAATTACATTATACTATTGTCGCTTGTTCTTAGACCTAAATAAGGTACAATAAATTGTGATTTAGTGTTTGTAAGTTTTGTTTTCATTCTATTTTAGAAGATGTACTGCAAATTTACCAATGGCTATGAAATACAGAACATTAAAAGAAACGTGCAAGCATAATGTTGGTGTCTTTCGGTCCCTTATCCATGGTCGTGGTCTATTTTGCGTAAAAGATATGGAAGCTGGTAAGTTGATATTTATTTTAACCTTTCAAATTAAGGGTTGAGGTTTAACATACATTTGACTAACATACACGAATTGATGATTACATGCTCTTAGTTAGGGTTTCAAAAATTCCTACTTCTGTACTGTAATAGAATAACTGTCAGACTCATTTCTCAAGTCATCGTGTTGTGTGTCGGTCGTCCTTTGCAAGTGCGCGTTTTTGTTTGAGTCTTGCTTACAGTCGTCTTAACTGTTTCAACAATACAATTAATAAATATATAAAAAACACTTAGTCATACCACCTTCAAACAATGCAATAAAACAAAAAAAACAGCAAAATATGATGAGCACATCATAGCACAGTGCTCACTTCACTTTCCCCTCCCACAGTTGTTCGGCTTAGCACGTGCATCAAATTGTATTGCGTTTTATTACTAATGTAATTGATACACAAGCACAACGTCGTTCGACAACAGATAATTGCATTTTTTTACTTGCCACAATATGGTCTTTGCACCAATTCTTTATTCAATGTTATGTGGTTTAAATTTTCCATAAATAAGCACATCATTCACTACTGCTTTATTTATTGAAGACCTAATCTAGAGATTATCAACTTCTCGTGAATTTGATGCTTTTTTTGATTCCATCCAAAGAATTGTTTCTGCATATCCTCGCACTGAAAACGTTGTTGCGGGCGTTTTCAATGTGCAAAATCTCCTATTCTGACCCTGGTAAGAATACTATTAGTGTTTTGTCTCCTCTAGGCGCACGTGATCATTAATTACTACAAAAATACTGTGCCCGTAAGAGTTATGACTCCACCTGTCATTGAGTTTGTTAGTGCTTCTATGGGGCTAATATTTTCTCACACTCGTACTTTGTGTGAGAGTTCTTAAAGATCTCAACATACATATACACTGCGTAAGGTTTTTCATCTGTCCTACTTAGGTTTCATTTCGAGTAGATGGAAAACAACATTTGTACAGCCCATCTCAAAAAAAGTCAAATCCGATTGCACTCGTTCCCTTCTTTATAAAATCATGGGAACGCAGAAAGATTCTTAATTACCGGCAGTACGGCTTTCGCGGCAATACATTCAATGGTGGTTCAGTATTCCAGAATTTGTTCCAGCAAGTCCAGATCTTAATCCCAACATATCAAATTTCCACAACCTCTAGCCAAGGTTAAAGCAGCTTTGAATTCCATTCCTATATCAGGCCCTAATGTGTTAAATGTAACGTCAGTATGAATTGCTGCGATTAAAAGTCACACTCATTATGTGAATATATAACAAATTCCTATGTTATGCAACGAAAGAAGAAAAAAATCCATCCCATAAAATAGAAAAAATAGAAAACCGTTAGTTATACTCGTACGTATATACCAATCTAAAATGGTGAAATTCTGACAAAAATCTTGACTAAGAGCTGGTTGCATTTAAATTCGTAAACATAAAATTTTATTTATTAATGAGTATAGTGTGTATATCAAAATTATAAATTGGAGAAAAAAAATCATAACTGCAAAAAAATTCAAAAGAAATACGATAACTAACATAACTTACTTATCCTTCTCCCGATCCATGTAGAGTCTCAATCTAATAAATTGCTTTCTTCTTCATTTGTGGTCTCTTTTAAGCTCCTTTAGACGACGGGACCTAGCGCTCTTGCGTCAGTAATCGCCTGCTCCTTGTATTGTAAGTTCGGTCTCACTCGCCGTCTTGAACCTGGAGGCTAGGATTCCAAGATTTTCTTTATTGGAGCATTGTTTTCCATATGCTCGATGTGTCCATCCTAGTTTGTTCTATTTAATTGACATCTTTATACAGATAGTACAGTTCACGAAGAAATCTTCTGCTAAAATCACCATCTTTGTGTATACGTAAGACCCAATATCCGCCGAGGAAGGTGCAAAGTAATGATTTCTCTTTTTTACTCATCGTCCAGCACTCGGCGCGGCGGCGGGCGCCGCGCATTTTGTACCATCATAGCTGCATCAGTCTTTTCGTCAATAAAAGCTCTTGGTAACTTATGCGGCTTTGAAGTTAATGAAAAGATGGTGGGTCTATGCTTGAAATTCGTTGATATTTTCCGAGTAATTGGTTAATCGTTGATCTGCCTGTCCCAAAACCACACAATAAACATTTAGTAGGGATATGCCTCCCTTATTTTTGAAGGACATAGTTTCGCCTTTTTTGAAGGCCATCCAAGACAGCAAATTTGTTGTTATTAAGTTTGTGCAAGGCTATCCTAACCTCTTCAATATTGGGCCCTGGGCTGGGTCTTCATTGACTAGTCTCATGGTTTTTCGCTAGTTAATTGTTTTGGCTGCATGATGCCCATTCAGTAGCTGCTAGTTGCTCTGCTTAAACACGTCTACTATCCCTGTGCTTCGGTTTTCCGTTACAACATTTGTATTCGTGCATTTTCCGTCTCCTGCTTCAGTACCGAGCATTCATTATAAAACCAAGGATTCTTTTTCTTTGATTTCTGGTAAACTATGGTTACCTTCGAGAATTTTTATAAAGAGTCACAAAAAGGAGTACTCGGCGAAAAAAAAATGTAATAAAACACCAATTATAAGTGTAGTGTCGTTAAATAAACATCTATTTTGCTTGATTGCTCACGTAGAATCATTTTATTATTTTCATTTTCACTGAATATTTATTCAGTGTCGACTTTTTTTAAGATTATAATTATAACTCAATATTAATTAAAAGTAACAATACTACAATAGTTTTTCCTTTTGTTTTTTTTTTTTTAATATTAATTGTTGAACATAAATGCATTTAAAACTAACGTAACTAACGTTTCCTAATCATTCCAAATTCTACTTCAATAGCAGTCTGCTTGATCTTCGAATTCCAGCCGTTGCTCTATTTTCTGACGGTTGAACTGGTAACTGGTAACACTCCCATTAATATCTGTTACATTAGTTGAGCTATCAATCGATTTCAATTCTGCTGTACTTTCCAACTTCTTTAAGTGAGAAACATTTCGACGATAAGCCCTACCTGTTTCTTTTGACAAAATGACAACTTCATCACCTTTTCTTGAAAGAACTTTATACGGTTCTGGTTCAAAGTTTGATGCCAATTTGCTTGGTTTTATCATTCGTTTTACGAAAACTTCGTCTCCTTCTTCTATACCGCTTTCTCTAGCCCGTCTCCGCTCGTCTGCATATAACTTTTCTTCCAATGTAGTGTCGTTAAATAAACATCTATTTTGCTTGATTGCTCACGTAGAATCATTTTATTATTTTCATTTTCACTGAATATTTATTCAGTGTCGACTTTTTTTAAGATTATAATTATAACTCAATATTAATACAAAGTAACAATACTACAATAAGTATTTTTAAAAGTTATACATAACTCAAAGAATTTCCTTATACTAAACATAAAAGCTTCTCTTTGAAAAAAAAAATTAAAAAAAAAAAATGTTGTATTATTAAAATCTGAGAACTAATTGTTAGGAACTTCTTTTCTGTATTTAAGAAATAAATTGAGTCTGACTGATCCTCAAGCAAATTTAATGTAATGAGCATTGAGTTACAAGAGTTAAGACAAAAAACCTTTTAGCGCAAGCGCTGGCTTGCGCCAACATTAGTCTTTTTATAACAAATTCATATATATTTTTGAATAAAAACTTATCTTAATGGTTTTTTAAATTGCCCACTTGAAACCAAAATTGTTAATGTCTTTAATTTCAAAGTAGATTTTATAATTGTTACCTCGTTATTTTTAGTAACTCATATTCTTGAACATTTTTTTTCTGGGAGATGATTAAATTTGGGAAATTCTGATGTTTATAACAAACTAGCCGACCCGTGCTCGCGTTGCTTCACAAATTGTAGCCAACACATTCTTTTTGTGCTTATGGATTTTCTTCCAATGTTAGCCTTTCTTTTACCCATTTTATATTTCTATACGATAAAAGAAAACAACGAATTTTAGCTTGTTATGTACTCGTATTTAATAAAAAAATCAATCAAAAAACACTTCCTTACCGAAATTAACACTTTAGAAAAAAAACTTAAGTAAAATATTACGTAGTAAAGGCCAAGCCGCACGTGAAAACAAACAAAACCATTTCAATTTTTTAGTTGAAAACAGAACGAAATTTTTGTCTATTTTCTTCTTTTCTTTCTTTTATTCATACCTATAAACGTTTTTTTGCAACCGAAAAATATAGTTTAAGGTAAAAAAAACAAATTTGTGTTTTTTATGTTCACATACATCTACAGGTATGCGTGTGTAAATATCCATAGACACATTTTTTATTCATCTGCTCATGTTCAGTGCAGTGCAACTGACTTAACCTACCCACATTTGTGTGCTCTTTTTATCGACGTCATTGTAAGTACCTTCTTCGAGTTATTTGGGTGTGTAGGTTAGTTGATGAAATATACAAATACAGAAAAATTTAATATGTATGTAGGTAGGTAGCTGAGAGAAAAAACGTAACTATTAAATGGAACACATATTAAGAAAGAGAGAAAGAGCATGGGAAGAAAAGAAAATTAAAAATGTTGGAATGATAATGAAATGAAACAAAGCAGCGACCTCGCGATTGTGATGGAATCTAATTTCCTGGATAAAATAAATTCAAAAAGTTTATAATTTTATAAATTGTTTTTATTTATTTCTCAGGTTGTATGTTTAACTTAGAAGTGATTTTAGGCTTAAAATTTGCGCAACAATATTGACTTTATGAAGCAATGCTAATCTTTGTCGATTATCGTATAGGTTTTAAGATATGAGTGGTTGTATAAGTCAACTAATGAAAAAAA
The DNA here is from genome assembly GCA_951509635.1 of Eupeodes luniger. Taxonomy (NCBI): domain Eukaryota; kingdom Metazoa; phylum Arthropoda; class Insecta; order Diptera; family Syrphidae; genus Eupeodes; species Eupeodes luniger. Next base: position 213,341,391 of record OX608073.1, read on the forward strand.
AAAAGGACAAAAATGTAAAATTAATAATATTTAAGTTTGACAAATAATTAATAAAAAAAAAATAAAGCCATAAACACTCTTATAACAATATAGAAAATAATAAAATATATTTCAAATAAATCGGTTGACTACTTTCTGAGATCATGCGTTACAAACTTTAAAATGGTTTCGCTTTTATATAATAGTATAGATTGCTTAAATCTGCTTCTTGAACCCTTATAACATGGATCTTAATATTTACAAACTGAACTAAAAATTGTTTTAATTAATACGGGATACGAGAATTTGGCCGCAGACTATGTGGAATATTTTTGTTTTAAATGACATTGTGAGCTGTGTGCCCAATATATGTATATAAGTTTTATCCAATGATACTGTACATAAAGAAAGTCTGTTCTGAAAAATTAAATATCACGAACAAAATCTATAAAAACAGAAATAGAATCCATGTTAAGGATTAGAAGCAATTACCATTCAATTTTAAATAAACGTAGTAATAAAATAAGCAATAATCATGAACATGCAACAATGACATGCTCAAGATTATTCTTATCAAGTATAAACGGACTTCCATGAAGAAAGTCATGTACATTTTAAATAAACAAAGTAACAAAATAATTTATAATCGAATCGTGAACATGCAACAGCGATATGCTCAAGATTATTCTTATCAAGTATGAACGGTGATCCATGAAAAAAAGTCGCGTACACACATCCACAGTACGATATACGAATTTTTATAAGTACGCTTAAGTAGAAAGCATAAGTCCTATTTTAAATTGACGTAGAACTTGCTTCAATATGTAGTATAATGTGGACACATTTCCAAAAAAATGTTTGCTTAAAATATGTTATGTTTTGTTGAACATATGTAAATACACATGAGTTGTGAAGCTTTATTGTATTTTCGAGATCTTAATCAAACATGACATTAAGATAGTCAAAAAAAGTGGGTCCCTCAAGGGACGTAATCAATTACGTTTGTTTGTCTGCCTGCCCTGGCCCCTACAGCCTAAGGCATTGATTGGGCCGATTGATTTCAAATTTGGAAGTTAAGGTTTTGAGCCGATTCGCGTTAATCGTTTTTTTGGTCAAAAATCGAAAATTCGAATTTTTCAAAAACAAACCGATTTTTTTTAAATGCTCGTTAAAATTTTGTTTCTTTACTTCTTTCAATATAAAAAAAATATTTGCTATAGAAGGGTAACCTCCATAGAACCGTTATTTTGTTTTTAAGTTTTCGAAAGAACTAATCAATCGATTTCAATAGTTTCACTTTTCTGTACAAGCTCTTTTACTGCCTTAACAACAATTGGTGATAAAAAATGTCATTTTGTTAAATTTTGCTTTTTTAAAAAATATTAAACATTATTTTTTCGAAATTCGATATCTCGAAAACAGGTAGTTATTTTTTTATATAATTGAAATATTAAACCTTTAAACAAGTATTTTTCAACTTAATACTAAAAATTGTATTGAAAAATGTTAATACTTGATTTAAAAAAGAAGAAACTGCGAGTTTCTAAGAACAAGGCTCATTCTTTATTCAACTACATTAATAAGAGTTCTTATATTACTTGTAGCGAGTTCTACGTCAATTAAAGGTCTGTCTATTGTTTTCCACTTGGGCCTATTTATAATTTATAATCTTATTTTCTTAAATACTTTGAATACATTTATTGTCAAATGTTTCTAAGTTTTTGATTTCTTTTGATAAGTGTATCATAGAATTATTTACATTAATTGCGTCTTTTGCTTCTTAACTCAACATTTTGTTTTTTTTTTATTGGAATGTAATATTTATTAAAATTTTCTTTTGTATATTCTTGGATTAATAATATAATTAAAAATTTGTCGCTATATTAAGCTAAATTTATCTTTAATCTTTGTGTTTTGTGCTAGTGTTCCTGATCTGCTTGTCATTACTGTGTCTGATATTTTGTCAATGGAGTCTGTGACTTCTTTTAAATTGTCCTTAAATTCAATTTCAATCTTAAAATTGCATAATTCTGAGTCGTACTTCTTCAAATTATTAATTAATTGCCTCTTTACTATTTGCTAGAATGTCATTTAATATTTTAAATTGGTCATTAAAATGTTTGTTTATTATTATGTATATTTGAGTTAACATTTGTGTTTATATTATGGTTATTTTCTTCTATATTAATTTGTAATTTGTGGTGTTTATCATGTATAAATTGAGCTATAAATTTGTAGTGATTCTACTTTTTCTTATTCAAGAATTACAAATTCTTGTTTGATTAATTTATTTATATGAATTGTGCATAAGTCATTGTCGCGGTTAATAGGATTACCGTCAATTTCGTCATATTGGTTTATAGGCATATCCACAGTATTTTTAACTTTCATGTTACCACAGTATATTAAGCCTTAGAAATAAAATTGGCACTTTCTAAGTGGATAGATTTTCGTATCATGACTTATTTCAATTATGTAACCTACTTGTGACTTGATTGGATAAAATTTTTTTAATTAAAATTAATAAAAAATAAGCTTAGATATTGCAAATTTCAAGCGTACCAGATGCAAATTTATTAAGTTTTATAAATAAAAAACATTTCAACGCCCTTTGAAACAACTTAACATCATTAATAGGTATATAATTAATTATAATATACACTGATAGAAAAACCTCGAAAGAAAGGTGTGCTACCATTTAAAAAATAGTACAAAGCAATTAAATTAGAGTACCTACCTGCGTTTTTACAAACATTAAAATCTGATCTTTTTCTCTATATAACTTTCTTAACGATCGATTCTGATAGTATTTTAAAGGCTTAAATTATTCTCTATTAATCAATCTTGTTGTTGAGATTCCGTAAGAGATAGACGTGTTTTCAAGTGTTCTGAGTGATTTAAAGGAAAAAAAACTAATAATCTGATTCAATTTATTTAACAGCAAAAGTTTACAAACTTTGAATTTGATGTGGATTCAAGTTGCTGTTTAATATGGAAAATACTTGCAGAAAATGTAAAAAAGCCATTCGCGGAGAAACGGGAATAAGATGTGCGGGCGTATGCAATAAAATTTTCCACGTCTCGGCGAGTTGTTGTGGTTTCGATTAGTATACCGCGAACGCGTTAGAGACTTGCGAAAACATAAGATTCATATGCGGGGACTGTATTTTGTATATTCATAATGTCGATTTCGCATTAAAAGATATGTCGTCGGCGGTTGAAAAAAATAGTGAATATTTAAGGGAATACAAAAACGAATTTGAAAATGCATTGGACAATAACAAACGGGAGATTATGAGCTTATTGCAAGCTATTGAAGAGGGATATACTAAAAGAATACCCAAACCATGTGTGAAAAGAGTGTAGAAGAGTTAAAAAAAAGTGAATGACTACAGTAAAGCATTTAAAGAGCAAAGCGATAGTATATGCAGTGATCTGAAAAAGATGACAAGTAATAACAGCACAGTAATTGAAAGTGTAAAGGAGATGAGAATTGATATTGTGAAAGAAATAAAAGGCAGTGATAAAAACAATGGTTCATATGCTGAACAATTAAAGAAGTCGGTGGGAGTGAGTGCACCAGTTGTATTGAAGCCTAAAGCAAAGCAAGAAAGTGAGAAAACAAAGAATGAAATTAAAGAAAAAATTAAACCATCGGAGCTAAATGTAGGAGTGAGTGCAATGGTAAACAGGCAAGACGGGGCGGTTGCAATTCGATGTGAAAATAATGAAGGGCGATCAAAACTGGCAAACGAAATGAAAGAGAAAATGAGTGACAAATATGATGTGCATTTGCCGAAAATGCGTCTCCCTAAATTAGTGATTGCTGGATTGAGTGAAAATATGGAAGGAGACAAAATAATTGAAGCAATAAAAAAACAAAACAATGTTATGTGTGACAATGTCAAGTGCATCAAAGTGTATAAATCATTTAAAAACAAGAGGTTTTATAATGCAATAATTGAATTAGACGGTAAAAGTTTTGAAAGTGTGATGAATTTAGGAAAATTAAATATTGAGTGGGATAGGTGCTCAGTCTATGAAAGCTTGTCTGTACTTAGATGTTTTAAATGTTGGGGATTCAATCATACATCTACTCACTGTAAAGAGAGTTGCCAGGTATGTGCAAAGTGCGGAGAGGAAGGTCATTCGTTTAAAGAGTGTGTTAATGAAAATAGAAAGTTGTTAATTGCCAAAAAGCAAAACATAAACTTAATTTAAATGACATTGACGTTAACCATGATTGCAGAGACAACTGCTGTCGTACGCTCCAACGTAAATTGAAAATTGAAAATGAAAGAATAATTTATTAGCAATTAACACCATCTGTTAAGTGTTTTTGTTTAAATATCGGGGGAATGAGAACAAATTTAAATCAACTAGAAGTGATAACGGTTAAAAACGATTTCGATATTATATGCGCCACTGAAACTCATTTAACAACGGATATCGAGGACTCTGAGATAAAGCTACTTAATTATAAAATCTTTAGATGCGATAGTGTTTCTAGTCATACTGGTGGTGTTCTTTTTTTTGTTAAACCAGAATGGCAAGTCGAGGAAATTTGTAAAATGGCAATTGGTAAAATGATTTGGTGGCTAGTATTAAAAGTGAGCTTAAACAATATAAATATGACTTTAGTTGCAGTTTATAGGTCACCACATAAACAAAACTCTCCCGAACGAGTTTTTTGTGATTTCTTTGGAGATAAAATAGAAGATCTCTGTTCTTCACCTGCAGACGTTATTATAATGGGTGATTTTAACATCGATTGGTTTGTTAATGGGACTTACAGAAAAAGAATTTTCGAAAGTATATCGGACATCTCATTTAAACAAATAGTGACTGAACCAACAAGAATAACGCAAAACTCGACTACTTTAATAGATTATGTAATAACAAATATTGAAAACACAAAGGCAAATGTGAAAAAAGAATTTAAAATCAGTGACCACGAATCTTTAGAAATCCTTATCGAAACAAGTTCTATAAATAAAATATCTACTAAAAAAATTATTCGGACATTGGCATTTAAAGAAAACGTTTTCCGTAGTGAGCTTATTGATAATGAGATAACAAATACAAGTTGGAATAATTTAAATGATACAGCTAAATCTTTCAGTATGAAATTAAAACAAAGTTTGGAAAAAATGATAATTTCAAGATAAATTAATGGGAGGAATGGAAATTTTGATTGATTTAATCAACATTTATCTAACATGAAGCAAATGAAAATCCAACTGCATCAAAGAGCTGTTTGGACAAATAACACCGGTGACCGGAGTATGTATAGACTCTATAGAAACAGATACGCGACTGAACTTCAAATGGCAAAAAATAATTTCATTGCTAGAAAGATTGATCAATCAACGGATCAAAAAACCATGTGGAGAACAATAAAAAATCTAGTCCTTAATCAAGAGAATAGTGAAATAGAACAAATAATCTGTGATAGTGAAGTGATTAAGAATAAGTCTGATATAGCTAATAAGCTGAATACATATTTTGTTAAGAGTGTATTGGAATTAAATGACAAAATACCATTTGAACATTATAAAAATTTAATAAATATAAACCCAGAAATAAGTTTTAAATTTAAGCGAATTAATATGAGTGATTTAACACAAATAATGAAAAACATGAACAATAAAAGGGACTTCAATGGTTTGTCAACTAAAATAATGTTGTGTACTATGGACATTATTGGACCTTGTTTTTTGAGTATGATAAACGAATCTCTTCGTAGTGGTGTTTTTCCTAGTTCCTGGAAAGAATCAATTGTAGTGCCAATAGAAAAAGTTAAGGGGACAGTTAATCCGGCTGAATTTCGGCCGGTCAACATGCTTATGACGGAGAGTAAGATTCTTGAAAAAAGTTGTACATAATCAGCTGCAGAATTATATGGAAGCCAATCATTTCTTAACGGATTATCAGTCTGGATTTAGGCAAAATCACAGTTGTGAAGCATTACTTAATCTAGTAATTACGCAATGGAAAACCGATGTTCACGACAAGAAAGTTATTGTTGCGATTTTTCTGGATCTACAAAGGGCATTTGAGACAATTGATCGAGATATAATGCTGAAAAAACTGAATCGATACGGTATTAAAGGAGTGGAACTACAATGGTTCAAAAGCTATTTATCAAACAGAACTCAGAGAACCAAAGTGTCAAGTAATTTATCTGAAGTCTTGGATGTAACACTGGGTGTACCTCAAGGAGCGGTGTTGGGAACACTTCTTTTTATAATTTACATAAACGACGTGGAAAATGTATTAAGACATGCGAAGGCTAGGCTGTTTGCGGATGATACCTTGTTATAGTGTCTGGAAGACCTGCAGAGGAGTGTATCGATCAACTGAATGCTGATTTAAAAAACATTGAATCTTATTTTAAAATGAATAAATTAAAGCTTAACACTTCAAAAACAAAAGCTATTATAATTAATGGAGAGTCTGTACAAAATATTATTACTAATGAAGTGGCAATTGAAAAGGTTGAAGAAATTAAGTATTTAGGAGTTATTATTGATAAAAAATTAAGTTTCGAAAATCACATTAACAATATATGTAATAAAATTGCTAAGAAAATAGGATTTTTCCAAAGAATAAGAGGTAAAGTATCTATGAATTGTGCAATTAAAATTTATAATGTAATGATCAAACCACATTTTGAATATTGTTCAACAATACTGTTTCTGGGTTCTAGACAAATGTCAGAAAGGTTGCAAAAATTACAAAACAGGGGAATGCGCTGTATTCTCATGTGTAATAGGTTAACACCGATACAACTTATGTTAGATACTCTAAAATGGCTAAACATCAACCAAAGAACATTAATGAATGTACTTATTTTTATTTTCAAAATGAAAAATAATATGTTACCTAATTATCTTTATAATGAAAAAGTTTATGTATCTGATGTGCAAACACATAATTTAAGAAATGGTGGTGATTTCAGGCTACCATTTTTTACAACAAGTAGATCGCAGAATATATTGTATCATAAAGGTTTTAAATTATTTAATAACTTGCCTTTTGACTTAAAGTCAGAAAATAATTTTATTGTTTTTAAAAGAAAAATGATATTATATGTAAAAATGAATTATATTTAATTAAAAATATTAGTTTTTATTCCTTAAATTAGTTTTAAGTTAAAGATTGTAAAAATAGCAGAAGCTAAATAAAGAATCAAATCAAATCAAATCAAAATAAAAATTTAATTGGATCATATGCCTCTATTTAAAAATAAATAATGCCATTTTAAAGTTTAAAATTGAAAACGTGATTGGTATAAAATGTGATGTAATATGTCATTTTTTTCGCGGCATACCTATCGATAAGATATTACAGCAAAATAAATGATTGTGAATGATAATTTTACGAATAATCGATAGTAAAAAAAAGCTGTTGATCTAAATTTTGAAATTTCAAAGTTTGTACGACAGCACAAAATCAAAATTTATTATGAAATGAGGGTTTTTCATTGAATGTTTTTCATTGATCTAACGTGCCGGATATTACGTGACAGACATTCTTTTAACACTTACCCTTATTAACGATGTTTCAAAATGAATCACGCAAGTATTTTCTTGTTATTTAGATGATAAACAATCAAGAAAATGTTTGTTTATAATGGGTGATTTTTTTGAGGTTAGGATTTTCATGCATTAGTATTTGACAGATCACGCGGGACTTCAGACATGGTGTCAAAGAGAAAGATGCACAGTATGCTTTGACATTTCATCATGAATAGACTTACTAACGAGCAACGCTTGCAAATCATTGAATTTTATTACCAAAATCAGTGTTCGGTTCGAAATGTGTTTCGCGCCAATTTTGTTAAGGGATGAGGCTCGTTTCTGGTTGAATGGCTACGTAAATAAGCAAAATTGCCGCATTTGGAGTGAAGAGCAACCAGAAGCCGTTCAAGAACTGCCCATGCATCCCGAAAAATGCACTGTTTGGTGTGGTTTGTACGCTGGTGGAATCATTGGACCGTATTTTTTCAAAGATGCTGTTGGACGCAACGTTACGGTGAATGGCGATCGCTATCGTTCAATGCTAACAAACTTTTTGTTGCCAAAAATGGAAGAACTGAACTTGGTTGACATGTGGTTTCAACAAGATGGCGCTACATGCCACACAGCTCGCGATTCTATGGCCATTTTGAGGGAAAACTTCGGAGAACAATTCATCTCAAGGAATGGACCGGTAAGTTGGCCACCAAGATCATGCGATTTGACGCCTTTAGACTATTTTTTGTGGGGCTACGTCAAGTCTAAAGTCTACACAAATAAGCCAGCAACTATTCCAGCTTTGGAAGACAACATTTCCGAAGAAATTCGGGCTATTCCGGCCGAAATGCTCGAAAAAGTTTCCCAAAATTGGACTTTCCGAATGGACCACCTAAGACGCAGCCGCGGTCAACATTTAAATGAAATTATCTTCAAAAAGTAAATGTCATGGACCAATCTAACGTTTCAAATAAAGAATCGATGAGATTTTGCAAATTGTATGCGTTTTTTTTTTTTTTAAAGTTCTCAAGCTCTTAAGAAATCACCCGTTAGATGTGCCTCAAAATAAAAAAAAAATTTCAATTGTTGAAAATGAAAGATTCTGTCGATATGCCTATATCTTTATATTTCTAAATTGATCTTTGTGAAGTATTTGTATTCTTCTATGTGGTTTGAATATTATTTTTTTATTTATTATTTAAACTTTTTGTGTTTTTCTTAAACTTATCAAATTTAGTTGGGTTACTTATTTTGGTATATTTTGGATTTTTTATCTTAACGATGTTTGTTTATTCTTTTTTATAAATTTTCATTTTTTCTTTATATTTTATCGTAAATATTTTGTCATTCTATTTTTCCTTGGTGTATGTCGATTGAACATAGGAAAACGAGAGTTATCACGAATTGTATGAGCAAAAGATTCGAGAGGAACACCGACTTCTAAGGAAAAAGAGAGAGCATGAGAAGCGTGTGGTCTAAGAGGTTCAAAAGCAGGAATGAAGTTCGTAAGTTGTATGATCAGGTGAAACGAAATTCACAAGCACATAAACCCCAAACCGAAGAAGGCTGCAAAGACTAAAGTGGAAACATCATAGTGGAACCACAATCAATGGTGAGGATAAGGAATGACCACTTCTGCAGACTGTATAACGGCGATGACGAACCGATTACCGCTGTCAGGCAAGATGATCCATTCAACATAGGCGACGAAAGCCAACAATCCCGTCTTCCCGACTAAGGCGAAGTAAGGATTGCCATATCTAAGCTTAAGTCTAACAAAGCCGCTGGAGCAGATGGCTTGAATGCCGAGCTCTTCAAAGTACCTGTAGATAATTTGGGTAGGAGCATGCACCAACTTATCTGTAAGATATGGTCGGAAGAAAGCATGCAAGTTGAATGGAACCTTAGTATTCACATTACGGCAGATCCTGGAAAAAATCCAAGAACATCAAATCGACACCCACCATCTTTTCATCAATTTCAAGGCTGCATATAACAGCATCTACAGAGACGAGCTGTATAGAGCCATGTCTTGTTTTGGCATCCCTGCCAAACTCGTCCGTTTGAGCAGGATGACCATGGAAAATTTACGCTGCTCCATAAAGGTTAGACAAGGTGATGTGCTGTCATGCGATTTTTTTAACATCGTACTTGAAAGAAAAGTGCAGAGCTCCCATGTCAACAATAGAGGCACTATATTTCATAAGTCTTTCCAATTACTAGCATATGCTGATGACATTGACATAATCGTAAGAACTCAGTGTGATGTCAATAATGCTGTTGTGAGTATTGAGGCAGAGGCGGCAAAAATGGGTTTAACGGTTAATGAGGGCAAAACAAAGGACATGCTGTCGTCAAAAAAGGACTTACAACACCGACGTCTCGGTCAAAACGTCACCATCGACAGACGTAACTTTGAGGTAGTCAAGGACTTCGTCTACCTGCATGATGCCCATTCAGTAGCTGCTAGTTGCTCTGCTTAAACACGTCTACTACCCCTGTGCTTCGGTTTTCCGTTACAACATTTGTATTCGTGCATTTTCTGTCTCCTGCTTCAGTACCGAGCATTCATTATAAAACCAAGGATTCTTTTTCTTTGATTTTTGGTAAACTGTGGTTACCTTCGAGAATTTTTATAAAGAGTCACAAAAACGAGTACTCGGCGAAAAAAAAATGTAATAAAACACCAATTATAAGTGTAGTGTCGTTAAATAAACATCTATTTTGCTTGATTGCTCACGTAGAATCATTTTATTATTTTCATTTTCACTGAATATTTATTCAGTGTCGACTTTTTTTAAGATTATAATTATAACTCAATATTAATACAAAGTAACAATACTACAATAGTTTTTCCTTTTGTTTTTTTTTTTTAAATATTAATTGTTAAACATAAATGCATTTGAAACTAACGTAACTAACGTTTCCTAATCATTCCAAATTCTACTTCAATAGCAGTCTGCTTGATCTTCGAATTCCAGCCGTTGCTCTATTTTTTGACGGTTGAACTGGTAACTAGTAACAATTCCATTAATATCTGTTACATTAGTTGAGCTATCAATCGATTTCAATTCTGCTGTACTTTCCAACTTCTTTAAGTGAGAAACATTTCGACGATAAGTCCTACCTGTTTCTTTTGACAAAATGACAACTTCATCACCTTTTCTTGAAAGAACTTTATACGGTTCTGGTTCAAAGTTTGATGCCAATTTGCTTGGTTTTATCATTCGTTTTACGAAAACTTCGTCTCCTTCTTCTATACCGCTTTCTCTAGCCCGTCTCCGCTTGTCTGCATATAACTTTTCTTCCAATGTAGTGTCGTTAAATAAACATCTATTTTGCTTGATTGCTCACGTAGAATCATTTTATTATTTTCATTTTCACTGAATATTTATTCAGTGTCGACTTTTTTTAAGATTATAATTATAACTCAATATTAATACAAAGTAACAATACTACAATAAGTATTTTTAAAAGTTATACATAACTCAAAGAATTTCCTTATACTAAACATAAAAGCTTCTCTTTGAAAAAAAAAATTAAAAAAAAAAAATGTTGTATTATTAAAATCTGAGAACTAATTGTTAGGAACTTCTTTTCTGTATTTAAGAAATAAATTGAGTCTGACTGATCCTCAAGCAAATTTAATGTAATGAGCATTGAGTTACAAGAGTTAAGACAAAAAACCTTTTAGCGCAAGCGCTGGCTTGCGCCAACATTAGTCTTTTTATAACAAATTCATATATATTTTTGAATAAAAACTTATCTTAATGGTTTTTTAAATTGCCCACTTGAAACCAAAATTGTTAATGTCTTTAATTTCAAAGTAGATTTTATAATTGTTACCTCGTTATTTTTAGTAACTCATATTCTTGAACATTTTTTTTCTGGGAGATGATTAAATTTGGGAAATTCTGATGTTTATAACAAACTAGCCGACCCGTGCTCGCGTTGCTTCACAAATTGTAACCAACACATTCTTTTTGTGCTTATGGATTTTCTTCCAATGTTAGCCTTTCTTTTACCCATTTTATATTTCTATACGATAAAAGAAAACAACGAATTTAAGCTTGTTATGTACTCGTATTTAATAAAAAAATCAATCAAAAAACACTTCCTTACCGAAATTAACACTTTAGAAAAAAAAACTTAAGTAAAATATTACGTAGTAAAGGCCAAGCCGCACGTGAAAACAAACAAAACCATTTCAATTTTTTAGTTGAAAACAGAACGAAATTTTTGTCTATTTTCTTCTTTTCTTTCTTTTATTCATACCTAGAAACGTTTTTTTGCAACCGAAAAATATAGTTTAAGGTAAAAAAAAACAAATTTGTGTTTTTTATGTTCACATACATCTACAGGTATGCGTGTGTAAATATCCATAGACACATTTTTTATTCATCTGCTCATGTTCAGTGCAGTGCAACTGACTTAACCTACCCACATTTGTGTGCTCTTTTTATCGACGTCATTGTAAGTACCTTCTTCGAGTTATTTGGGTGTGTAGGTTAGTTGATGAAATATACAAATACAGAAAAATTTAATATGTATGTAGGTAGGTAGCTGAGAGAAAAAACGTAACTATTAAATGGAACACATATTAAGAAAGAGAGAAAGAGCATGTTGGAATGATAATGAAATGAAACAAAGCAGCGACCTCGCGATTGTGATGGAATCTAATTTCCTGGATAAAATAAATTCAAAAAGTTTATAATTTTATAAATTGTTTTTATTTATTTCTCAGGTTGTATGTTTAACTTAGAAGTGATTTTAGGCTTAAAATTTGCGCAACAATATTGACTTTATGAAGCAATGCTAATTTTTGTCGATTATCGTATAGGTTTTAAGATATGAGTGGTTGTATAAGTCAACTAATGAAAAAAAAAGGACAAAAATGTAAAATTAATAATATTTAAGTTTGACAAATAATTAATAAAAAAAAAATAAAGCCATAAACACTCTTATAACAATATAGAAAATAATAAAATATATTTCAAATAAATCGGTTGACTACTTTCTGAGATCATGCGTTACAAACTTTAAAATGGTTTCGCTTTTATATAATAGTATAGATTGCTTAAATCTGCTTCTTGAACCCTTATAACATGGATCTTAATATTTACAAACTGAACTAAAAATTGTTTTAATTAATACGGGATACGAGAATTTGGCCGCAGACTATGTGGTAATGCTTAAGAGCATTGCTCTTCAATATATTTACTACATCCTCAGGAATATTTTTGTTTTAAATGACATTGTGAGCTGTGTGCCCAATATACATATGTATATAAGTTTTATCCAATGATACTGTACATAAAGAAAGTCTGTTCTGAAAAATTAAATATCACGAACAAAATCTATAAAAACAGAAATAGAATCCATGTTAAGGATTAGAAGCAATTACCATTCAATTTTAAATAAACGTAGTAATAAAATAAGCAATAATCATGAACATGCAACAATGACATGCTCAAGATTATTCTTATCAAGTATAAACGGACTTCCATGAAGAAAGTCATGTACATTTTAAATAAACAAAGTAACAAAATAATTTATAATCGAATCGTGAACATGCAACAGCGATATGCTCAAGATTATTCTTATCAAGTATGAACGGTGATCCATGAAAAAAAGTCGCGTACACACATCCACAGTACGATATACGAATTTTTATAAGTACGCTTAAGTAGAAAGCATAAGTCCTATTTTAAATTGACGTAGAACTTGCTTCAATATGTAGTATAATGTGGACACATTTCCAAAAAAATGTTTGCTTAAAATATGTTATGTTTTGTTGAACATATGTAAATACACATGAGTTGTGAAGCTTTATTGTATTTTCGAGATCTTAATCAAACATGACATTAAGATAGTCAAAAAAAGTGGGTCCCTCAAGGGACGTAATCAATTACGTTTGTTTGTCTGCCTGCCCTGGCCCCTACAGCCTAAGGCATTGATTGGGCCGATTGATTTCAAATTTGGAAGTTAAGGTTTTGAGCCGATTCGCGTTAATAGTTTTTTTGGTCAAAAATCGAAAATTCGAATTTTTCAAAAACAAACCGATTTTTTTTAAATGCTCGTTAAAATGTTGTTTCTTTACTTGGCTTCTTTCAATATAAAAAAAATATTTGCTATAGAAGGGTAACCTCCATAGAACCGTTACTTTGTTTTTAAGTTTTCGAAAGAACTAATCAATCGATTTCAATAGTTTCACTTTTCTGTACAAGCTCTTTTACTGTCTTAACAACAATTGGTGATAAAAAATGTCATTTTGTTAAATTTTGCTTTTTTAAAAAATATTAAACATTATTTTTTCGAAATTCGATATCTCGAAAACAGGTAGTTATTTTTTTATATAATTGAAATATTAAACCTTTAAACAAGTATTTTTCAACTTAATACTAAAAATTGTATTGAAAAATGTTAATACTTGATTTAAAAAAGAAGAAACTGCGAGTTTCTAAGAACAAGGCTCATTCTTTATTCAACTACATTAATAAGAGTTCTTATATTACTTGTAGCGAGTTCTACGTCAATTAAAGGTCTGTCTATTGTTTTCCACTTGGGCCTATTTATAATTTATAATCTTATTTTCTTAAATACTTTGAATACATTTATTGTCAAATGTTTCTAAGTTTTTGATTTCTTTTGATAAGTGTATCATAGAATTATTTACATTAATTGCGTCTTTTGCTTCTTAACTCAACATTTTGTTTTTTTTTTATTGGAATGTAATATTTATTAAAATTTTCTTTTGTATATTCTTGGATTAATAATATAATTAAAAATTTGTCGCTATATTAAGCTAAATTTATCTTTAATCTTTGTGTTTTGTGCTAGTGTTCCTGATCTGCTTGTCATTACTGTGTCTGATATTTTGTCAATGGAGTCTGTGACTTCTTTTAAATTGTCCTTAAATTCAATTTCAATCTTAAAATTGCATAATTCTGAGTCGTAATTCTTCAAATTATTAATTAATTGTCTCTTTACTATTTGCTAGAATGTCATTTAATATTTTAAATTGGTCATTAAAATGTTTGTTTATTATTATGTATATTTGAGTTAACATTTGTGTTTATATTATGGTTATTTTCTTCTATATTAATTTGTAATTTGTGGTGTTTATCATGTATAAATTGAGCTATAAATTTGTAGTGATTCTACTTTTTCTTATTCAAGAATTACAAATTCTTGTTTGATTAATTTATTTATATGAATTGTGCATAAGTCATTGTCGCGGTTAATAGGATTACCGTCAGTTTCGTCATATTGGTTTATAGGCATATCCACAGTATTTTTAACTTTCATGTTACCACAGTATATTAAGCCTTAGAAATGAAATTGGCACTTTCTAAGTGGATAGATTTTCGTATCATGACTTATTTCAATTATGTAACCTACTTGTGACTTGATTGGATAAAATTTTTTTAATTAAAATTAATAAAAAATAAGCTTAGATATTGCAAATTTCAAGCGTACCAGATGCAAATTTATTAAGTTTTATAAATAAAAAACATTTCAACGCCCTTTGAAACAACTTAACATCATTAATAGGTATATAATTAACTATAATATACACTGATAGAAAAACCTCGAAAGAAAGGTGTGCTACCATTTAAAAAATAGTACAAAGCAATTAAATTAGAGTACCTGCGTTTTTACAAACATTAAAATCTGATCTTTTTCTCTATATAACTTTCTTAACGATCGATTCTGATAGTATTTTATAGGCTTAAATTATTCTCTATTAATCAATCTTGTTGTTGAGATTCCGTAAGAGATAGACGTGTTTTCAAGTGTTCTGAGTGATTTAAAGGAAAAAAAACTAATAATCTGATTCAATTTATTTAACAGCAAAAGTTTACAAACTTTGAATTTGATGTGGATTCAAGTTGCTGTTTAATATGGAAAATACTTGCAGAAAATGTAAAAAAGCCATTCGCGGAGAAACGGGAATAAGATGTGCGGGCGTATGCAATAAAATTTTCCACGTCTCGGCGAGTTGTTGTGGTTTCGATTCGTATACCGCGAACTCGTTAGAGACTTGCGAAAACATAAGATTCATATGCGGGGACTGTATTTTGTATATTCATAATGTCGATTTCGCATTAAAAGATATGTCGTCGGCGGTTGAAAAAAATAGTGAATATTTAAGGGAATACAAAAACGAATTTGAAAATGCATTGGACAATAACAAACGGGAGATTATGAGCTTATTGCAAGCTATTGAAGAGGGATATACTAAAAGAATACCCAAACCATATGTGAAAAGAGTGTAGAAGAGTTAAAAAAAAGTGAATGACTACAGTAAAGCATTTAAAGAGCAAAGCGATAGTATATGCAGTGATCTGAAAAAGATGACAAGTAATAACAGCACAGTAATTGAAAGTGTAAAGGAGATGAGAATTGATATTGTGAAAGAAATAAAAGGCAGTGATAAAAACAAAGGTTCATATGCTGAACAATTAAAGAAGTCGGTGGGAGTGAGTGCACCAGTTGTATTGAAGCCTAAGGCAAAGCAAGAAAGTGAGAAAACAAAGAATGAAATTAAAGAAAAAATTAAACCATCGGAGCTAAATGTAGGAGTGAGTGCAATGGTAAACAGGCAAGACGGGGCGGTTGCAATTCGATGTGAAAATAATGAAGGGCGATCAAAACTGGCAAACGAAATGAAAGAGAAAATGAGTGACAAATATGATGTGCATTTGCCGAAAATGCGTCTCCCTAAATTAGTGATTGCTGGATTGAGTGAAAATATGGAAGGAGACAAAATAATTGAAGCAATAAAAAAACAAAACAATGTTATGTGTGACAATGTCAAGTGCATCAAAGTGTATAAATCATTTAAAAACAAGAGGTTTTATAATGCAATAATTGAATTAGACGGTAAAAGTTTTGAAAGTGTGATGAATTTAGGAAAATTAAATATTGAGTGGGATAGGTGCTCAGTCTATGAAAGCTTGTCTGTACTTAGATGTTTTAAATGTTGGGGATTCAATCATACATCTACTCACTGTAAAGAGAGTTGCCAGGTATGTGCAAAGTGCGGAGAGGAAGGTCATTCGTTTAAAGAGTGTGTTAATGAAAATAGAAAGTGTGTTAATTGCCAAAAAGCAAAACATAAACTTAATTTAAATGACATTGACGTTAACCATGATTGCAGAGACAACTGCTGTCGTACGCTCCAACGTAAATTAAAAATTGAAAATGAAAGAATAATTTATTAGCAATTAACACCATCTGTTAAGTGTTTTTGTTTAAATATCGGGGGAATGAGAACAAATTTAAATCAACTAGAAGTGATAACGGTTAAAAAAGATTTCTATATTATATGCGCCACTGAAACTCATTTAACAACGGATATCGAGGACTCTGAGATAAAGCTACTTAATTATAAAATCTTTAGATGCGATAGTGTTTCTAGTCATACTGGTGGTGTTCTTTTTTTTGTTAAACCAGAATGGCAAGTCGAGGAAATTTGTAAAATGGCAATTGGTAAAATGATTTGGTGGCTAGTATTAAAAGTGAG
The DNA here is from genome assembly GCA_951509635.1 of Eupeodes luniger. Lineage (NCBI taxonomy): Eukaryota > Metazoa > Arthropoda > Insecta > Diptera > Syrphidae > Eupeodes > Eupeodes luniger. Next base: position 213,358,416 of record OX608073.1, read on the forward strand.
CTTAAACAATATAAATATGACTTTAGTTGCAGTTTATAGGTCACCACATAAACAAAACTCTCCCGAACGAGTTTTTTGTGATTTCTTTGGAGATAAAATAGAAGATCTCTGTTCTTCACCTGCAGACGTTATTATAATGGGTGATTTTAACATCGATTGGTTTGTTAATGGGACTTACAGAAAAAGAATTTTCGAAAGTATATCGGACATCTCATTTAAACAAATAGTGACTGAACCAACAAGAATAACGCAAAACTCGACTACTTTAATAGATTATGTAATAACAAATATTGAAAACACAAAGGCAAATGTGAAAAAAGAATTTAAAATCAGTGACCACGAATCTTTAGAAATCCTTATCGAAACAAGTTCTATAAATAAAATATCTACTAAAAAAATTATTCGGACATTGGCATTTAAAGAAAACGTTTTCCGTAGTGAGCTTATTGATAATGAGATAACAAATACAAGTTGGAATAATTTAAATGATACAGCTAAATCTTTCAGTATGAAATTAAAACAAAGTTTGGAAAAAATGATAATTTCAAGATCAATTAATGGGAGGAATGGAAATTTTGATTGATTTAATCAACATTTGTCTAACATGAAGCAAATGAAAATCCAACTGCATCAAAGAGCTGTTTGGACAAATAACACCGGTGACTGGAGTATGTATAGACTCTATAGAAACAGGTACGCGACTGAACTTCAAATGGCAACAAAATAATTTCATTGCTAGAAAGATTGATCAATCAACGGATCAAAAAACCATGTAGAGAACAATAAAAAATCTAGTCCTTAATCAAGAGAATAGTGAAATAGAACAAATAATCTGTGATAGTGAAGTGATTAAGAATAAGTCATAAGGAAGCCAATCATTTCTTAACGGATTATCAGTCTGGATTTAGGCAAAATCACAGTTGTGAAGCATTACTTAATCTAGTAATTACGCAATGGAAAACCGATGTTCACGACAAGAAAGTTATTGTTGCGGTTTTTCTGGATCTACAAAGGGCATTTGAGACAATTGATCGAGATATAATGCTGAAAAAACTGAATCGATACGGTATTAAAGGAGTGGAACTATCGGGTGATTTTTTAAGAGCTTGAGAACTTTAAAAAAAAAAAAGCATAAAATTTGCAAAATCTCATCGATTCTTTATTTGAAACGTTAGATTGGTCCATGACATTTACTTTTTGAAGATAATTTCATTTAAATGTTGACCGCGGCTGCGTCTTAGGTGGTCCATTCGGAAAGTCCAATTTTGGGTAACTTTTTCGAGCATTTCGGCCGGAATAGCCCGTATTTCTTCAGAAATGTTGTCTTCCAATGCTGGAATAGTTGCTGGCTTATTTGTGTAGACTTTAGACTTGACGTAGCCCCACAGAAAATAGTCTAAAGGCGTCAAATCGCATGATCTTGGTGGCCAACTTACCGGTCCATTCCTTGAGATGAATTGTTCTCCGAAGTTTTCCCTCAAAATGGCCATAGAATCGCGAGCTGTGTGGCATGTAGCGCCATCTTGTTGAAACCACATGTCAACCAAGTTCAGTTCTTCCATTTTTGGCAACAAAAAGTTTGTTAGCATTGAACGATAGCGATCGCCATTCACCGTAACGTTGCGTCCAACAGCATCTTTGAAAAAATACGGTCCAATGATTCCACCAGCGTACAAACCACACCAAACAGTGCATTTTTCGGGATGCATGGGCAGTTCTTGAACGGCTTCTGGTTGCTCTTCACTCCAAATGCGGCAATTTTGCTTATTTACGTAGCCATTCAACCAGAAATGAGCCTCATCGATGAACAAAATTTGTCGATAAAAAAGCGCGAAACACATTTCGAACCGAACACTGATTTTGGTAATAAAATTCAATGATTTGCAAGCGTTGCTCGTTAGTAAGTCTATTCATGATGAAATGTCAAAGCATACTGAGCATCTTTCTCTTTGACACCATGTCTGAAATCCCGCGTGATCTGTCAAATACTAATGCATGAAAATCCTAACCTCAAAAAAATCACCCATTACAATGGTTCAAAAGCTATTTATCAAACAGAACTCAGAGAACCAAAGTGTCAAGTAATTTATCAGAAGTTTTGGATGTAACACTGGGTGTACCTCAAGGAGCGGTGTTGGGAACACTTCTTTTTATAATTTACATAAACGACGTGGAAAATGTATTAAGACATGCGAAGGCTAGGCTGTTTGCGGATGATACCTTGTTATATGTGTCTGGAAGACCTGCAGAGGAGTGTATCGATCAACTGAATGCTGATTTAAAAAACATTGAATCTTATTTTAAAATGAATAAATTAAAGCTTAACACTTCAAAAACAAAAGCTATTATAATTAATGGAGAGTCTGTACAAAATATTATTATTAATGAAGTGGCAATTGAAAAGGTTGAAGAAATTAAGTATTTAGGAGTTATTATTGATAAAAAATTAAGTTTCGAAAATCACATTAACAATATATGTAATAAAATTGCTAAGAAAATAGGATTTTTCCAAAGAATAAGAGGTAAAGTATCTATGAATTGTGCAATTAAAATTTATAATGTAATGATCAAACCACATTTTGAATATTGTTCAACAATACTGTTTCTGGGTTCTAGACAAATGTCAGAAAGGTTGCAAAAATTACAAAACAGGGGAATGCGCTGTATTCTCATGTGTAATAGGTTAACACCGATACAACTTATGTTAGATACTCTAAAACGGCTAAACATCAACCAAAGAACATTAATGAATGTACTTATTTTTATTTTCAAAATGAAAAATAATATGTTACCTAATTATCTTTATAATGAAAAAGTTTATGTATCTGATGTGCAAACACATAATTTAAGAAATGGTGGTGATTTCAGGCTACCATTTTTTACAACAAGTAGATCGCAGAATATATTGTATCATAAAGGTTTTAAATTATTTAATAACTTGACTTTTGACTTAAAGTCAGAAAATAATTTTATTGTTTTTAAAAGAAAAATGATATTATATGTAAAAATGAATTATATTTAATTAAAAATATTAGTTTTTATTCCTTAAATTAGTTTTAAGTTAAAGATTGTAAAAATAGCAGAAGCTAAATAAAGAATCAAATCAAATCAAATCAAAATAAAAATTTAATTGGATCATATGCCTCTATTTAAAAATAAATAATGCCATTTTAAAGTTTAAAATTGAAAACGTGATTGGTATAAAATGTGATGTAATATGTCATTTTTTTCGCGGCATACCTATCGATAAGATATTACAGCAAAATAAATGATTGTGAATGATAATTTTACGAATAATCGATAGTAAAAAAAAGCTGTTGATCTAAATTTTGAAATTTCAAAGTTTGTACGACAGCACAAAATCAAAATTTATTATGAAATGAGGGTTTTTCATTGAATGTTTTTCATTGATCTAACGTGCCGGATATTACGTGACAGACATTCTTTTAACACTTACCCTTATTAACGATGTTTCAAAATGAATCACGCAAGTATTTTCTTGTTATTTAGATGATAAACAATCAAGAAAATGTTTGTTTATAATGGGTGATTTTTTTGAGGTTAGGATTTTCATGCATTAGTATTTGACAGATCACGCGGGATTTCAGACATGGTGTCAAAGAGAAAGATGCACAGTATGCTTTGACATTTCATCATGAATAGACTTACTAACGAGCAACGCTTGCAAATCATTGAATTTTATTACCAAAATCAGTGTTCGGTTCGAAATGTGTTTCGCGCCAATTTTGTTCAGCGATGAGGCTCGTTTCTGGTTGAATGGCTACGTAAATAAGCAAAATTGCCGCATTTGGAGTGAAGAGCAACCAGAAGCCGTTCAAGAACTGCCCATGCATCCCGAAAAATGCACTGTTTGGTGTGGTTTGTACGCTGGTGGAATCATTGGACCGTATTTTTTCAAAGATGCTGTTGGACGCAACGTTACGGTGAATGGCGATCGCTATCGTTCAATGCTAACAAACTTTTTGTTGCCAAAAATGGAAGAACTGAACTTGGTTGACATGTGGTTTCAACAAGATGGCGCTACATGCCACACAGCTCGCGATTCTATGGCCATTTTGAGGGAAAACTTCGGAGAACAATTCATCTCAAGGAATGGACCGGTAAGTTGGCCACCAAGATCATGCGATTTGACGCCTTTAGACTATTTTCTGTGGGGCTACGTCAAGTCTAAAGTCTACACAAATAAGCCAGCAACTATTCCAGCATTGGAAGACAACATTTCTGAAGAAATACGGGCTATTCCGGCCGAAATGCTCGAAAAAGTTACCCAAAATTGGACTTTCCGAATGGACCACCTAAGACGCAGCCGCGGTCAACATTTAAATGAAATTATCTTCAAAAAGTAAATGTCATGGACCAATCTAACGTTTCAAATAAAGAATCGATGAGATTTTGCAAATTGTATGCGTTTTTTTTTTTTTAAAAGTTCTCAAGCTCTTAAGAAATCACCCGTTAGATGTGCCTCAAAATAAAAAAAAAATTTCAATTGTTGAAAATGAAAGATTCTGTCGATATGCCTATATCTTTATATTTCTAAATTGATCTTTGTGAAGTATTTGTATTCTTCTATGTGGTTTGAATATTATTTTTTTATTTATTATTTAAACTTTTTGTGTTTTTCTTAAACTTATCAAATTTAGTTGGGTTACTTATTTTGGTATATTTTGGATTTTTTATCTTAACGATGTTTGTTTATTCTTTTTTATAAATTTTCATTTTTTCTTTATATTTTATCGTAAATATTTTGTCATTCTATTTTTCCTTGGTGTATGTCGATTGAACATAGGAAAACGAGAGTTATCACGAATTGTATGAGCAAAAGATTCGAGAGGAACACCGACTTCTAAGGAAAAAGAGAGAGCATGAGAAGCGTGTGGTCGAAGAGGTTCAAAAGCAGGAATGAAGTTCGTAAGTTGTATGAGCAGGTGAAACGAAATTCACAAGCACATAAACCCCAAACCGAAGAAGGCTGCAAAGACTAAAGTGGAAACATCATAGTGGAACCACAATCAATGGTGAGGATAAGGAATGACCACTTCTGCAGACTGTATAACGGCGATGACGAACCGATTACCGCTGTCAGGCAAGATGATCCATTCAACATAGGCGACGAAAGCCAACAATCCCGTCTTCCCGACTAAGGCGAAGTAAGGATTGCCATATCTAAGCTTAAGTCTAACAAAGCCGCTGGAGCAGATGGCTTGAATGCCGAGCTCTTCAAAGTACCTGTAGATAATTTGGGTAGGAGCATGCACCAACTTATCTGTAAGATATGGTCGGAAGAAAGCATGCAAGTTGAATGGAACCTTAGTATTCACATTACGGCAGATCCTGGAAAAAATCCAAGAACATCAAATCGACACCCACCATCTTTTCATCAATTTCAAGGCTGCATATAACAGCATCTACAGAGACGAGCTGTATAGAGCCATGTCTTGTTTTGGCATCCCTGCCAAACTCGTCCGTTTGAGCAGGATGACCATGGAAAATTTACGCTGCTCCATAAAGGTTAGACAAGGTGATGTGCTGTCATGCGATTTTTTTAACATCGTACTTGAAAGAATAGTGCAGAGCTCCCATGTCAACAATAGAGGCACTATATTTCATAAGTCTTTCCAATTACTAGCATATGCTGATGACATTGACATAATCGTAAGAACTCAGTGTGATGTCAATAATGCTGTTGTGAGTATTGAGGCAGAGGCGGCAAAAATGGGTTTAACGGTTAATGAGGGCAAAACAAAGGACATGCTGTCGTCAAAAAAGGACTTACAACACCGACGTCTCGGTCAAAACGTCACCATCGACAGACGTGACTTTGAGGTAGTCAAGGACTTCGTCTACCTGCATGATGCCCATTCAGTAGCTGCTAGTTGCTCTGCTTAAACACGTCTACTACCCCTGTGCTTCGGTTTTCCGTTACAACATTTGTATTCGTGCATTTTCCGTCTCCTGCTTCAGTACCGAGCATTCATTATAAAACCAAGGATTCTTTTTCTTTGATTTTTGGTAAACTGTGGTTACCTTCGAGAATTTTTATAAAGAGTCACAAAAAGGAGTACTCGGCGAAAAAAAAATGTAATAAAACACCAATTATAAGTGTAGTGTCGTTAAATAAACATCTATTGTGCTTGATTGCTCACGTAGAATCATTTTATTATTTTCATTTTCACTGAATATTTATTCAGTGTCGACTTTTTTTAAGATTATAATTATAACTCAATATTAATACAAAGTAACAATACTACAATAGTTTTTCCTTTTGTTTTTTTTTTTTAAATATTAATTGTTAAACATAAATGCATTTGAAACTAACGTAACTAACGTTTCCTAATCATTCCAAATTCTACTTCAATAGCAGTCTGCTTGATCTTCGAATTCCAGCCGTTGCTCTATTTTTTGACGGTTGAACTGGTAACTAGTAACAATTCCATTAATATCTGTTACATTAGTTGAGCTATCAATCGATTTCAATTCTGCTGTACTTTCCAACTTCTTTAAGTGAGAAACATTTCGACGATAAGTCTTAACTGTTTCTTTTGACAAAATGACAACTTCACCACCTTTTCTTGAAAGAACTTTATACGGTTCTGGTTCAAAGTTTGATGCCAATTTGCTTGGTTTTATTATTCGTTTTACGAAAACTTTGTCTCCTTCTTCTATACCGCTTTCTCTAGCCCGTCTCCGCTTGTCTGCATATAACTTTTCTTCCAATGTAGTGTCGTTAAATAAACATCTATTTTGCTTGATTGCTCACATAGAATCATTCTATTATTTTCATTTTCACTGAATATTTATTCAGTGTCGACTTTTTTTAAGATTATAATTATAACTCAATATTAATACAAAATAACAATACTACAATAAGTATTTTTAAAATAATAATAATAATAATAATAATAATAATAATAATAATAATATAATAATAATAATAATAATAATAATAATAATAATAATAATAATAATAATAATAATAATAATAATAATAATAATAATAATAATAATAAATAATAATAATAATAATAATATAATAATAATAATAATAATAATAATAATAATAATAATAAATAATAATAATAATAATAATAATAATAATAATAATAATAATAATAATAATAATAATAATAATAATAATAATAATAATAATAATAATAATAATAATAATAA
>OX608073.1:213375678-213498178 GCA_951509635.1 Eupeodes luniger
ATTTATATTTTGAATGCTTGATGAAAAGTTAACCGAACTATCTTTTATTTTAGATTCATATTGTGGCCGATTTGATTCATTTTTTTTTTTTAGTTTATGTTTGTATATTGTTTTAAAACCTACTTGTGAAAAAGAAAGTACACTGTTTTTTCCTTCCATACTTTTAGAGTTTTATGAACTTTATTATTTAAAATTTCTTGAGAGAATTCTGACGTTTATTTTGTACTTCAAAAAGATCTAGATTCTTAGCATAAGAAAGAAAACCTTCATTAACGACATTTCTCTTTATTTTTGAGACATTTGTATCATAAATCTCTTCTTTTTCAATTGGAGTACTCTTTTCTAACCACTTTTGGTTTGAGTCTTGAACAACAATTTTTGTTGGTGGAACTGTGTTGGAACTTGTTTCGAACAACATGTTGTTTTGAAGTTCAATCCTGGGTGCTTTGACTTCAGTGATTGCGATTTCAGGTAACGCTTCTATTGGAGAAAAGATGTTGGTCGCTTTGGATTGTTGATTAGTATCCTGGCGATATGGAGGATTCATGTGTCCGAAATCTGACTTATAAGAATTTTGAATGTCTTGAGTCCTATTAATATGTAAAAAACCTGGCAACATGTTCGTTTGTGGAAGAATAACTGCGCTTCCATCAATATTATTCAAAACAACAATATTCGGGGATGTATCATTTACAGGCTCAAATTTACTCGACTGGAAGACCTGGAAATAATCAATTAAATAAATTAACTTAAATAATAGAATTATTTAAATTTTTGTGATAAGGTTCATTTAAAATATATATCTTTAAGTAATTAAACACAATCCCACGCAAAGTTATGACCCTTTTTAAGCAACATTTACTGAATAATTTATTCCATGTTAAGATAGTGTATCCAAATTATAGAAACTGGTGCATTATTTTTCTTAGGAAGGTGATTTTTGCCTTATTGGACTTGGAACAAAAAATAATTCATGCATAATGTTGTGAGTGCATATATTAAAGTAAAACGCAATATTTACAGTTGGCAAACTTCTAAATTTTTTGTTTTTGGAAGAAAATCTCGTCGCATCAGCGCAGATATAGCCTAGGTCAAAAAATGAAAAGAAAGCCATTTGCATTCTGCACGTGCCAATTAATTGTGTTTTTAAGTGCAGTTGATCGATATAAACATAGCTTAGGAGTTAACAAATTTTTAAGTTTTAAATTCGCTCTTCTGAAATTGTTGCGATATTGTGACATGGCAAAGATATGACGATTTTATATATTTTTGTCTCAGAAGGTTTAATTATAAATTCTACTAATCATACCAATAACTTTTTTTTGTAAAGTCAAGTCTATGTTATCAAAACGTGACAAAAAGTACCCTAAAATCTCATCTATCAGCGTACTAATTTTTTATTTGTCGAAAAATCAAGTTTTGGATCTGTAACTAATGACTAGAAAATCCTGCATTTAAGTTCGTGGTTGAGTGGTTAAAAAAGAAACATTTTTTTGGCTCAACTTTCCATTACCGCATCATGAATTTCGACACGCGTTTTTTTTTATTTCGTAGATATGTGCAAATAATTAATAATTATAGCAAAGCGAGGAAACTTACTTACTTACTTAAGGTGGCGCTACAGTCCGGGGCGGACTGGGCCTCAACCAACATGCGTCTCCAGCCAGCTCGGTCCCTAGCTAGCTGTCTCCAGTTTCGCACGCCAAGTTGGTTGAGGTCCTCACCCACCTGAGTGCGCCACCTGAGTCGCGGTCTTCCTCTACTGCGCCATCCCTCGGGATTGGATTCGAAGACCTTCCGGGCTGGAGCGTTGATGTCCATTCGCTCTACATGACCCAGCCATCTAAGCCGTTGGACTTTTATTCTGCTAACTAGGTCAGTGTCGCTGTACAGCCCGTACAGTTAGTCGTTAAATCTTCTCCTCCATTCTCCATCTATACGCGAGGAAACATTCATTTCTATTTTAAATTCTATTAAAATTAAACATACAAAGCACGCAAAAATGGTTGATTCTGACATTTCTTCCCTGTTTTTTGCTCAGTGTTGCCGTACTTGATTTTTTTTGTTGGGGATTTCTTTGATTTTGGTGCTCAAATTCAAAAAAGTACTTTGCATATACCCAAACTTGCACCCACCCCAAATCCTATAGTGATCCCAAGCAGAGGGGTTGCAGGGGGGCAGCACGCCCCCTTACATATCAAGCTGTTAGTACGCCATACTATTTGTTTTAGGCTCAAAAAAACAAAAAAAAGTAGGGTTAAGTCCGAAAAAGAAAATATTTTTTTTCCTCGCCTTAATATTTAAAACATGTTCTATTTAGACCCCTACCTAACTGTAAAAAAAAATCAGAAGGAAATTCGAGCTGCGGTAATGGAAAGTCACTCCTTTTTTATATATTTATTTTTTATTATTTTATTAATCAATTAGTTTTACTTTTGTTTAGATACTTTTTTATTTCAAAAAGCCAATGTCCTTAGAATAGCTGCAATTCTTGAGTTAGCCATGGCCTGAAAATATAATCTAGTTTGGGTTTGAATACTACAACAACAACTTGATTGTGCTACCACAAGCTTTAATTACATAATCAGGGGTAAAGGGTCATCAGATTCCTTCATTTGTGGTACTTAAACTACGGGTGCGCAGCTTCGCCAGACATAAGGATTTTGGGCAACATTTTTACTGGAACCGCATATGAGTGAACCAGAATTATACTACGGCTTCGTAAAAATGTCTGCCGATCAATTTGATCATCCACTTAGCTTAACAAAGCCTAGAATGGAAAAAAAACTAACACGAATATGCGACCCGACCAAGTATTCCTTCTTCAGACCAATAAACAGACACTCTATATAAAGACCCGAATCCTTAGTACGTATTACCCTCTAACACCCATTTGTTTATATTGTTGTATTTGTAATTTTTACATTAGGTCGATGAATATATGTGAAATCCAACAACAGTTAGTATACGGTACGCTAGTTTTTTTTTTTTCAAAGCCAGAAAAACATAACAGATTTTTTTCCAAATCAGTGATTTTCACCCATTACAGATTCTGTAATTTTCACTAAAATCTAACAATTTGAAGCATGATACTATAATACAAATATGGGCATTTCCACAGTATTTTTAACTTTCAAGTTACCACATTATATTAAGCCTTAGAAATGAAATTGGCACTTTCTAAGTGGATAGATTTTTGTATCATGACTTATTTCAATTATATAACCTACTTTTGACTTGATTGGATTAAAATTTTTAAGTAAAATTAATTAAAAATAGGCTTAAATATTTCCAATTTCAAGCGTACCAGATGCAAATTTATTAAGTTTTATTAACAAAAAACATTTCAACGACCTTTGAAACAACTTAACATCATTAATTTATAATTATTTATAATATACACTGATAGAAAAACTTCGAAAGAAAGGTGTGCTACCATTTAAAAAATAGTACAAAGCAATTAAATTAGCGTACCTCCGTTTTTACAAATATTAAAATCTGATCTTTTTCTCTATATAACTTTTTCAACGATCGATTGTGGTAGTATTTTATAGGCTTAAATTATTCTCTATGAATCAATAAATCAATTAAAATTTAATTGGATCATGTGCCTCTATTTAAAAATAAATAATGCCATTTTAAAGTTTAAAATTGAAAACGTGATTGGTATAGAATATGTGATTTTTTTAGCGGCACACCTATCGATAAGATCTTACAGCTTAATAAATGATTGTGAATGATAATTTTACGAATAATCAATAGTAAAAAAAAGCTGTTGATTTAAATTTTGAAATTTCAAAGTTTGTACGACAGTACAAAATCAAAATTTATTATGAAACTAGCAAACCCGTCGAACTCCGTTTCGCCACCAGATGGCTTCGTTTTTTGTAACATTTCGTTTGGGGATTAAAAGATGAAGAAAAATTATTTTTTTTTTTGTTTTATATTTAAAAAGGAAACATTTTATTTCATTTAACAACAGTAATGAATTCATTTCGATTACAAAAATAAAGTGTAATTTAGTTGAACTTCTCTAAGTAAAAATTGAAAGTGAATCCAAAGTAAATACTGAATCGAAGCGTTAATTGTCACTGCATACGCAAGGCGAACCGGAAATTGGAATCGTTTGAAGTCAAGTGAAAGATCAGTCGGAATCAGTATTCGAGGAATAAATACATTTTCACCTGCGTACTTTCCGTTAATAATGGTTGCCTCAATCAAATTCGGCATAAGTCTTTTCACCGCAAGTCGAGTACAGTTGCAAAGTCCCGGTGGATTCAAATTACGCAATATCATAATAACTGAACCAACTTTGAGTTGGAAATTATGTGGTGGAAATCATGGTAACTCCAGAGAGTTCAAAAACTCCGTTGGATGTTGTTACTTCGTCGAATATCCTTCAGTGTGAAATAAAGTGCTTGAAGTGATTTCTTATGTGCCATTGTGCACCCATTCCTAACAATGAGCTTGCCAATTTTCCCATTGCACTGGATCAGGAAATATTGCATGTTGAAGTATCAATTGTGTTTAAATTGAGTGGCAACTTAAGCTCAGAATGTGAAGTACGACCGCCTTCTAGAAGAGTTGCCGCAATTCCAGATGATGCTAACGCCAAAGCTATGTCACATCTTGATCGAATAGTGGCCAAAATCAATGAAATGACAAATTTTTTCCCTATTCCTCCAGGTGCGTCCAGGAAGAATAGACCACCAATATTTTTGTGCACCGCTTGCATTAATGTTTCGTATATTTGTTTTTTCTGTTCATTCAGCAACGGCACATTATTTCGAACGAAAAAAAATGCAGCTCTCGATTTAGTTTTTGGTTCAATGCATCGTGCATCGATCGATTTGGCGCAATCATTCCTACTTCAATCAGTAGCTTCTCGATATGTTTGGCATTGGTGGCCATTCACAGTTTTCAAATGCGCAAATGATTTTCGTCCTCATACATTTACCAACAGCAGTCGCAAATAAAAACATTCATCATTTCTAGGATGAACAGTGTACATGTACATGCGACCTAGCGCATCAGTGGAAAACACCTGTGGCCAATTTGGAATTTTCTCTTAATATATTTTGTCTTTCTTCGCTTAAGTTCTGTGAATACACTTGTTGCCGCCTTGCATGTCTTGTGCGGAGGCCGATGTTCGCACGTTCGTACTCTAGGCAAATATTCTTATTATCTTTAAAACAAACGTTATTTGAAGTCGATATCTATGACGTTTCTAGAGATATGGTTGACTAAAAAAAAGGTTCCCAAAAGTAAGCCCTAGGGCCCTTGAAACGTCAAAAAATTTAAAAATTTTCAATTCCACAAAACGGAATTTTTACAATAGCTTTCTATGGGAAGCTAAACGGTGTTCACCTCTTTTCTGTTGAAAATTTTCCTGAATTTTGTCTGCTATAAACCTCACGGAGCCCGAGACCATTCCAACGAATGCAAAACCGTGAAAATCGGTTCGTGCGTTCTGGAGTTATAACGTCAGAAAGGAAAACCCGACTTATTTTTATATTATAGATTTTTCATTTGCAACATATAGACCATTAGACCATTAATCGAAATATAAACTATCCTATATCTTAAGTTAGACCAAATTACACATAAAATGCCAACTTTCATCGAAATCGGTTGACTTGGTGAAGAGTTCACTGGGAACATACATATGTCACTGCATTTTTATATATTAATGCAACATTATATACAATTTAGACCATTCATCGAAATATAAACTATCCTATATCTCAAGTTAGACCAAATTACACATAAAATACCAACTTTCACCGAAATCGGTTGACTTGGTGAAGAGTTCACTGGGAACATACATATGACACTGGATTTTTATATATTAAGATGAGGGTTTTTCATTGAATGCTTTTCATTGATCTAACGTACCGGATATTACGTGACGAATATTAACGATGTTTCAAAATGAATCACGCAAGTATTTTCTTGTTATTTAGATGATAAGCAATCAAGAAAATGTTTGTTTATAGATGTGCCTCAAAATAAAAAAAAAAAATTTCAATTGTTGAAAATGAAAGATTCTGTGGAAATGCCTATATATGTACCACTTCAAAAAGAAAACTTTTATTATGAGTAATTCATTATCATTACTAAACAAAATATACATCAATTTCTTGAATTGTCAGCTTTGACATTAGCTAATTGCACGAAGGATATTTTCTAAAATGTGCTATTGTTATGGTGCAGGCATACTTCATAAATAAAGAAGTTGAATTAAATTGAATATGTTGATCAATTTATAAAAAATAAATAAATTAGGTGGCGCATCAGTCCGTTGAGAACTAGGGCCTAGTGACTTACAACTCTCAACCATTCCTCTGTGCGAGTAATGTTTTCAGGGATGGAGGGGACCTACAGTTTAAAGCCGAATCCGAACGGCTAAATTGAGAAAGCACTTTTTATGACAAGAATTACTCTTGGAGAATTTGTCAATTCCTCGCAAGAGGCAGTACCCGAGAAAAAACTTTAGATGGCACAGGCAGGGATTGAACCCAAGACCTTTGGCATGACAGTCTAACGCACGAACCATCATGCCACGGGTACTACAATTGATACATTATAAAAAAAATAAAAAGTATTTTGAATAGGTATCACGAATTTGTGACGAAACCAATAATTAAGAACAGCACTTTTTGCAAAAAAATGTAAGATACTTGCTTTCAAACTTACAAAGAGTGTTTTATGTACATATGTACATACGTCGTTTCACAAATAGTTTCTTTTTTCACAATCATCGAAGTTTCCAGTTAAGTTTTGTTATTTTTTATTGTGATAAATGTAGATGAATTGAAGGGTTTAATTGTTGCTGAGTTTGGGTTAGTATTGTAATATTCGCTTTGGTCCGATAATTAAAACTTATTCACACTTGTAAATAAAACACAAATTTACTTTGTTTAAATCGCTCCAAACTTATTTATTCAACACTGTCAATTATGACTTTTTAAAAACAGTCTTTACTTTCAATTATTACTTTTCGAACACAGTCTTTACTTTATCGCAGTTCACAATCACTAATGAACCGCTTCGCTTCCGAGCGCCTATTTATATACCTCAAATCGGTTCGAGAAACTACTAGGTTCTTGTAGGCGCTGAATGTTCTCGAAGTGAGTTCTCCTCTTAATCGCTAGATGTTTCTCGATGCTTAACGAAGCGATTTCTCCTCTTAATCACTAGATGTTTCTCGATGCTTAACGAATCGAGTTCTCCTCTTAATCACTAGATGTTGCCCCTTATTCTAAATGTTCTACACAAGTGTTTACTACTACAAATAAAACGGTTGCTACGTACTTATTCTACTATAACACGATATTAGAGTAAAAGAGATAAAGAGTGTATACACATTACATTGCCCCCTCCTTACGATTGATCGTCCCAAACAAATTCATTGTTCTCATCATCACTGTAGTGATGTAGCCGGCCGCGATGTACAACTTAAGGTTTTCCTCCGACTCCGTTTTGTATCCGATACACGACATCGTTGATTTTTGTAATGACTGTATATGGACCTTCCCAGTCCCGTTGAAGTTTCGGTGACAACCTTTTTTTGTCGATGGGGATTGTAAAGCCACACCCCATTTCCTGCTTGGAACTCTGTTGTTGTCGCTCGTATATCGTAGCGTGTCTTCATTCGGTCACTGAACATCTTTATTTTCAACCTGGTATTGTCGTGGATCTGAAGGAGTCTTTCTCTGAGGTCGTCAATGTATTCATCCTCGGCTTGCGGCTCCGACGTGGGACATCCAAATTTTATTTCGCTCGGCAGTCTGATGTTCCTTCCCATCAAAATCTCAGACGGTGTATGGCCAGTTGAGCTATGTCTTGCACTTCGATACGCCATCAAAAACAGTGGAATGTGTCGATCCTAATCTCGCTGGTTGTCGTCCACAACTTTGCAAAGATGTTCCTTCAGGGTTCGGTTGAATCGTTCGACCATGCCATCAGATTGTGGGTGAAGTGGTGTTGTTCTTGTCTTCTTGATGTCAAGAAGCCCACAAACTTCCTGAAATATGTTTGATTCAAAATTCCTTCCCTGGTCGGAATGCAGTTCTAATGGAATGCCGAATCTGCTTACCCAGTTGAAGACAATTTGGTCTGCGACTGTTTTTGCTTTTTGATTTGGAATGGCGTATGCTTCAGGCCATACGAGGATGGGTTCGATATCTGAGTCTTTTTGTTGAGTCTTCCGCAACGCGTCACCTGGGGCCATCGATACCAGAACCCAGCTTCTGCCCCTTAAAGTTGGTTCTTATTTGTTTTCCAGGGTGGGGAACAACTTCGGAAGCAACGTTGTTGGTGTTACTTCGACCAGTTGAATTACTTCTGTTTCCAAAGTGTTGCCATGCGGTTCCTCTTCGCGGTAATCTGCACTGTCGCTGTAGAGTAGATGCCCAGTCTTATTGCAGTTCCAGCATCGTGCTGGTCAGTAGTTGTAACTAGAGGGTTCTAGAACACCGGTATCACCGTGGTTCTGATCTATGCTAAATACCGGTATCACCGGGCTTCTGATCTATGATAAATACCGGTATTATTTTGGGTTCCAGACCATGCTTAGCAAACGTTAGATACCGGTATTATTTTGGGTTCTAGACCATGCTTAGCAAACGTTAGAACTCAAAAACGTAAAATTCATGTTCACGTTAAAACGCAAAAACATAAAATTCACCTTCACGTTAAAACGCAAAAACGTAAAATTCACGTCAAAACGTAAAATTCACGTTCACGTTAAAACGCAAAAACGTTTAACTAACATTTACGTTAAAACGCAAAAACGTAAAATTCACGTTAAAACGTAAAATTCACGTTCACGTTAAAACGCAATAACGTAAAATTAACGTTTACATAAAAACGCAAAAACGTAAAATTCACGTTCGGAACGCAAAAATCACCATAGGAAACTGAACAAAATCATGAACAGAACATGATGTTTAAGAGTTAAGTTTTTTTAGAAAAGGTGGTCCATATGAGTGAAGAGAGAAAAGAATCGTTAAGTAAAAAGACATTTTAATTTTTTTTAATATTTTTTTATTTTTTAATTAAAAAATAGTTAGTATTGCTGGTAGGGGGCTTACATCAAACCCCCCTTTAGAAGATTTTATTTGTAAAGAATACAGCAGGTGGGCCACTGCCACAAGATTAGTTTTATATTTCATTTTCAAGTTCTATTCGATAATTACCCCAAGCTAGTGTATTTATATTATTGGCACATATAAATCTTTTGTCGTCAGAACAACTTAAACTTGATTTGTTTATACATTCGGTGTATATAGTATAGTGTTTAGATCTAAAGTTCAACATTTTACTATAGAAGTTTTGTTTGTGTAGCAAACAGTCTCTGTAATTTTGTAAAGACATTTTTTTTGCAGCTGCTGATTTAACACCCTTAGCCTTTTTTATTAGTGCAGCATCTTCTATGTCTATATTATACATTTTAGCTCTTAATCCTATAAATTCCTTCATTACTCTACCATTATTTTCATCCTTCATAAATCCTAACTTTTTCACATTGAGCTGGGCAATACCGTAGCGGTTTTGGGATGGATAGTCTGAAGTATCAAATTTATCTATTATATCATTTCTTATATCATTGTAAAAATCATCTGTTCTTATTTTATAAATAAATGAATCGGTATCCATGTAGGCCAGATGTAGGTTGTCAGTAAATTTAGGTTTCATGTATGCATCATGAAAGTCGTACATTTTATACTTTGAAATCTCCAAAACTCAAGAACCTAAGTATATAGGCTTATTATATACACTGTGAATTCGTTTTAACTGAATAGCAGCCATGGTTTCCGAAAATTCGAATATGCTATGAAAATTAGGTTGAGCTATAAGAGCGCGACTACCGAGATGGGTGCCTTTGCTTTCTATTGAATCGACAATTCGAACATCTTTTCGTTTGTCTACATTTTCCATAGTTTTTCCGAATACAGCAGTATTGCAAAATTTACGCTGATCCTTTTCAAACTTTGTGGTGGCTTTTTTTCTTAGTTCATTGTTTAAATCAATATATTTTTTCAGCCATTGAGATTGTTTGAATTGCATCACTCTATGAATTTTCTTTAGCACCAAACCATTACTAAGGCATTGAATTAATGTTTTGTAATGAATTATATAATTAACTTTATTATTCAAATCAGCAATTAATTTCTTATTGGATTTACCAGACAATGAAATGTTTGAAGGACAGAATGGAAGATCATTGTGATTATCATGTATTTCTAGGGGATACTCGAGATCCACTTTTAAAACATAACGAATGTTTATATTTGACATTAACCAGCCTTTAATATCATCTTAATTAGTTGGAGGTTCAACCCATTTAAAGTCTGAATGTGGGAGGTAATCAGACATGGCCCAACCGTATAGGTTATTAGCATCCAAGTACATTAAATAATCAGATGGTTTACTTGAATCATAATCAACCATATATTTATTATTTGCTTTACAATGTCGCAGGCTACATTGTGTTAAACCTCCTCTTATACCCTTAGCGAAAAAGTTATACATGTTAATGTCTGTCAAAAGTTCAAGCTTAACACCTGTTTCTTTCAACATAGCATCCCACGAAAAACCTGGCAATGTATAATAGTGACAGGGGTCTAGACCATAAATTGTTCTAGAATCAGTTCTTAATTTTTCAAAAATGTCTGATAAAATTAAGACGTCTGTAATTAAATAGTGTTCAAGATATTCTCTTAAATTACTACATTTAAAATGTGACCAAACTTTCTCAGCATGATTATAATCATCTTGGTTACAATCCTCTTCAACCAAAGAATTTCTAAATGATTCTATTGGAGGAAGCTCCGTCTCACTTAATTTTTCTATAGAATCTAAATAATCATAGCATAAAACACCCTTACGAGTCATAAGTTGAATAGATTCATCATCTTTGAAAAATGTTGAGAAAATTTTAAAATCTTTTTTTTCATCAAGAGTTTTTGCTATTTTATGTATACTTGAAGGTAAAAATCTAAATGAGTCTAAGAACCGTAATTCTAGAAACTCGCTCTGCTCACTATTTATTAATAGTTTTGTTGATATGGATATATATTTCTCTTTGTTGAGAGGAATAATATTGATAAGCCCTTTGATATTACCCAGCTCTTTTATAAACAAATGAGAATCATAACCGAATGAATTTAGGTATCTTATAGTTTAAGTTACAATTTGAATGCGCTGCTCCCCTGAATTTACCAGTCAAGTGATCATGATCTCATACCTTTACATCGCCTCATACTGCCTTCGTACAAATATGACATCTTGTTGCCTGCTGAAATTAGATTTCATCCTGGGGTGTCATGTTAATTTTGATCTTCTTACTCAAATTATGTTGATGAATATGTTTGGAGTCTTCAATCAAGTTCGCAGCAAAAACTCGTGCATAATCTTCACCTAGAGTAAACCAAAAAATTTTATATTACAGCGCTCATAATTTTCATATAGCATAAGAGATAAATCCTTTAAAACAAATTTACTTACCGGTGTATTTGAACAATTTATTTAGAGATGGATCAAATGAGCATTTGATAAAGTATGAAACAGCAATTGGGACATGTTTTTTAATCGATGTAGTAGATGATTTTGAGGGATCAGGTTGGCAGCTACATATCAATATTCACCAGCATGCATTCAAAATCTGCATAGATGGTTAATGGCACTTCGAGTGACCTAGATTGATGCTCAAACTGTAGTATATTATTTGTCTCATTTGGTAGGGCTGTCACAATTTTGTTGCATTCAGTTTCATGGCTGAATCACAAACACGCTTCAGCTTCGACTTCGTCTGCGTTACGGTGGGCCTGCTTCGAGGTTGCTTTGAATGACATTTCTATTATTTCATCCCTCCAAAGAACAAGTATTTGGTTTGTTGACATTTTTTTTACAGCTGTTGAGCTGTCAGACAAAGCAAATGTTCAGATAATTGAACTAGAGCTTCCGTTTGGAGTCACATTACGTTACATTACGTTATTTCCCTTACGATTGTCAAACGAAACGTGAGGTCGAAGCTCCATTGTGATAGCATGCATTGAATTCCTATGGCTGAACTCGTAAACGTCAACGTGAACGTGAATTTTACGTTTTAACGTGAATATTACGTTTTTGCGTTTAAACGTGAAGATGCATTTTACGTTTTAACGTGAATTTTACGTTTTTGCGTTTTAACGTGAACGTGAATTTTACGTTTTAACGCAAATTTTACGTTTTTGCGTTTTAACGTGAACGTGAATTTTACGCTTTAACGCGAATTTTACGTTTTAACGTGAACGTGAATTTTACGTTTTTACGTTCTAACGTTTGCTAAGCATGGTCTAGAACCCAAAATAATACCGGTATCTAACGTTTGCTAAGCATGGTCTAGAACCCAAAATAATACCGGTATCTAACGTTTGCTAAGCATGGTCTAGAACCCCAAAATAATACTGGTATTTAGCATAGATCAGAACCCCAAATAATACCCGTATTTAGCATAGATCAGAACAACGGTGATACCGGTGTTCTAGAACCCTCTAGTTACAACTGCTCTGGTCCGCCTCGCTGACTCCTTTCCACAGTAGCCTTCTGACAAGAGCATTCTTGGACTCCTAATTTTCTTACGCGATGCACGTTTTGGGAAGCTTGTCCTACAGCTTCCATCGTCAGAGCGAAAGCCAATACTTCTGGTAGTGTTCGCTTTCCAGCAGTGCGGATAGCCCTTTGGAGATTTATAACGCCCACAGCTCTCACAAAGGCTTCAACAGCAAGTTGATTTATTATCTCGTTACCAGCTGTTGGATATGCCAGGTGAACCAATCGCTCGATATCTGCCTGAAGCTACTGCAGAGTTTTACCTCTTTTCGGTGTCCTATTCTTAAGCTGAACTCGGAAGACTTCTGCCATGTGGCTATTCCCAAACCGCTGTTCGATTGCATTTACCAGAACTGTGAAGTCACCACTCTTCTCTGCTGGGATGGTTTGTAGCAGTTCAGCAGCAGATCCTCTTAAAGCAAGCGTAAGAGCAATGCATTTTTCGTGATCGTCCCATCCGTTTGTTAACGCTGCTGCTTCAAACTGTTTCTTGTAGATTGACCACGGAATCTGTCCATCAAAGCTTGGAGGATTCACTTCTCTCTTCCTTGAGCACTCACCAGAAGGTTGTCGAGCTTTCATCTTTCGCACTTTTTCTAGTTCATTTGTGATGGTTTCGATTTGTGTGTTCATTTTCTCGAAACGTGCATTTTATTTTTCGACGCGCTCTTCGAGAGTATTGATTTTCTCTTCAAAGTCCGCAAACCTGCCTTCTAAAAGGTTTCGATGTTCGTCGAACCGCTCTAAAATATTTTGCTGTTGTTGCTTATGGTCGCTTCTTTGGGCTTATAGTTGTTTCAGGACATCATTCCTTTGAGTTTCTAGTTGTTTGAGAACATTCTGCTGTTCTTGCTTTTGGTCGCTTCTTTGGGCTTCTAGTTGTTTCAGGACATCATTTTTATTTTCTTCAAATTTTGCTAGAAGAACTGACACCATGTTAGATAAGGCAACATTTGCTTTTACCTCTTCCACTTTCGAAAGCAAACGTATGTGGGTCTTCATTTTGCTGCTCCAGATATTCCTGTAGCCGTTTAACGAGTTCGTTTTTTACTCCTGTCCCACTTAAGCCACGTTTGCTTAGTTCGGCCTTTAGCTCAGGGACAGTTAAGTCTTTCAAAACTTTACTCATTTTTTTTTTTTAACTTCACTACTTCACACATAATAGTTCAATCACTGCTCACTGTTTTTATTCTCAATAAATTTTAATCCCTTATTCTGACACCAATGTAATATTCGGCTTGGTCCGATAATTAAAACTTATTCACACTTGTAAATAAAACACAAATTTACTTTATTTAAATCGCTCCAAACTTATTTATTCAACACTTTCAATTATGACTTTTCAAACACAGTCTTTACTTTCAATTATTACTTTTCGAACACAGTCTTTACTTTATCGCAGTTCACAATCACTAATGAACCGCTTCGCTTCCGAGCGCCTATTTATATACCTCAAATCGGTTCGAGAAACTACTAGGTTCTTGTAGGCGCTGAATGTTCTAGAAGTGAGTTCTCCTCTTAATCACTAGATGTTTCTCGATGCTTAACGAAGCGAGTTCTCCTCTTAATTACTAGATGTTTCTCGATGCTTAACGAATCGAGTTCTCCTCTTAATCACTAGATGTTGCCCCTTATTCTAAATGTTCTACACAAGTTTTTACTACTACAAATAAAACGGTTGCTACGTACTTATTCTACTATAACACGATATTAGAGTAAAAGAGATAAAGAGTGTATACACATTACAGTATATATGATTTTAAATTGGAGGAAGAATTTAAAAAAAGAACAATTTACTCGGAGCCAGAAATTTTATTAAAAGGAAATTTAAAAAAAAGTGACACCAATAGCATTTGTATTAAAATATATAAATGTAGTGAATAAGCATTACAAAACGGCGATGAGGTGGGACCCACACTAATAACATTCCATCCGTACCCGTCTATCGATTTGTCCAAGACTTTAACTTAAAATTAATAACAATAATTTGTGTGAGATGACAAAATTTGCCAATGTCTTACTTTGTACTCATATTATTTGAGTCGAAAACAATTTCTTATAAATTTTTTGATGTTTTTGTAGGTTTTAGTGCTTTGCAAAAAAAAGTTGTCAATTTTACTGAATGTTGAAAACAATATTTTATAATGAAATCAGTTTAAAGCTTATATCTTTAATTTCAATAAAAAACAAAAAGTCAGCAGGTGTCGATGGTATCTTCAATAATGCTGTGAATAACGCATTTTTTCTTCGTTTACGAGGTGGTGCTCTACCGGCTTACATCGAATAGCCGAATTTTTTAACGTTAATTACTATTCAAAGGAGGTCCCTTACAACGAGGCTCGAATCAATAGAATTGATATTTTCGTGAGAAAACTCGTTCAAGGTTACATTGCCAGAGCTATGTCTCCGACCAACAATTTAATTTTTGAGGAGTTCTACCCGAACGATGAATATTTTAAAAGTGCTTCGGAAGCGTGCATTCCACGAGAGCTACTTCAGGGCTCTGTGTAAGACCCCGATCGGTCCGAATTGATAGAGTGAAGCAGAAATACCAGTTTTAGTGGCTTCAATCCGCACTTGATAATGGGTAGTCGGGATGGGGTTTCTTGGCTAGGCTGGCTTAAATACCTGTATCTTTTAATTAGAAAATGCATGTTGGCACAAAAAAATAAAAATATAATAAAAAAAAGTATATAACAAAGAAAAATGGAAAACGAAATTAAAACAAATAGTTAGATTTGTTGCTGTGATTGTTCTAGTTTTAAGTAGTTTTTAGGTAGAATGTGTTTCTAAATTAAGTTATAACTTTAATTATAAGGACCTAATTTTAAGTAGTATTTAAGTAAATTAAAGAAAAATATATTGAAATTATTTGTTTTTAATTTTCTAATAAAACAAAAAATAAATTAAAATCGATTAAATTTAAATATGTTATAATATGTAGATCTTAGGGCAGAAAAGGCATTGGTTTTAAGAGTTATAGTTTAATTCAGTGTGTCCGTACTAAGGTTAATAAGCTAGTTTTATGAATTATTGTCTTGCTTTAAAACAGTTTCAAGATTGATTTAGTAAAAATTAAAAAAAAAACAGAAAAAAAGCGTCGGCTGCCATCGTTCACCGAAATTAAGCATCAGTGATCGAGTTATATACTCTATAATATAATCAATATTAGCAATTCTCAATTTTATTTCCAACGGAAATAAAATTTACAAATTGTATACAAACGAATTAAAATGCCAATGATACACTTTTCAAGTGTATCATATTCCGTCTGCACGACGATAAACAAATAAGAATATCATCATTCATCTACACGACGAATGATAATGTTGCAGATTATATTCTGTCAACTTATCTTTTGTTTTTTGTGTAGGCATTTGGGCCACACAAGTAGTCGATGGTTCATTTGGAACTATCAAGAAGAAATTGAGTCAGTCAATGACAAGAGACAAAACATATAACATCCCGCTTCGGTAAAGGCTCATTAAAAATACTCATTATATTATTTAAAATAAAAGACAAGAAGATATTAAAGAAATTGAATACTAAAGTGTTTGTTTTATTATTTAAAAAGCAACGGAAAATCATAATATCAATAATACCAAGAATATAAAATTCATAATACAAAAATTCATAATATAAAATTAGAGCAGTCGCGGAAGAATCTAAATTCAAAAATACGAAAATAAAAGTGAATACAAATGTTTGTTTTATTATTTATCTAAAATGGAAGGAGTTGTTCATGCTTTGAATGAAACTCAAGCAGTGTTTAACACTTTTGTTAGAATACAAGCTAATATGTTATCTAATCCCGCATCAGTGCGTGAAAGAACTCTAAGGCTGCGGCCACGCAGTAAGCGGCTGAGTGGAAAAAAAAATATAAAACATATGAAATCACATAGAAGCGGCCACGCAATGAGCAAGCGGCGAAAAAAAATTCTGAGCGGCTTAGCGGCGCCGCTCAGCAACCAAACCTGTTTTCATTTTTAGTAATGTTCTGAGCGGCAAGAAGAAAAGATGGCGAAAGTAAACATTGAGTTGTTAATTTCGTGTGTGCAATCTCTGCAAAAACTACTAATCGCTCAAAAGCAGTCGCTCAGTGCCTGGCCATACGTCGCTTAGAGTTGCCTCTCAGCCGCTTGCCGCTCAGCCGCTTAGCCGCTCAGCCGATAGAACACTAATAGTGTACTTACCAGGGTCAGAGGTAAGAAACAAGTCAAGAGTGTTTTCTGCTCGACCTACCACGTCAGATATTCGAGTGGGCTAGTTGACCAACTGAGTTAGGTGGTTTAACTCAGCAAAGATCTCAGCACACACTCCTTCTGGTGTTGCCTGGCCCGAATGTTGAAGCCATGAAGAATTGTGTACATTGAAATCGCCCGTAACAACGATTTCAGTGCGAGGATAGGACGAAACAATTCTTTGGATGGAATCAGACAAAGCATCAAATTCACGAGAAGTTGACACTCTGTCTAGATTTGGGCTTGATAAAGGAAGCAATAGTGAATGATTTGCTTATTCACGGAAAATTTAAACCACATAAAATTGAAAAAAGAATTGGTGCAGAGACCATATTGTGGCAAAAACTGATAAGCAACATCATTCCTAATGTATACGGCGAGACCATGATGGGAAAAGAATAATGGCACCAAGTTATACCCTTGAATAAAGAATTCAGTAGGATCGGAATCCTCACCTACTTGGGTTTCACTTAGTGCCAATACAGCTGGCCTGTTTAAAGCAGTTTGGAAAAAGGGGGGGTTTGAGAGGTTTTCTTTTTCTTTACTATTTTCTGTTTTTTTTCTTTCAGTTACATTTTGAGCGGTTACTGTTTTGTTTGCACTATTTTCGGTTTTTTTTTAATCCTATTCATACGTTATTTTTCATATTTTGTTGTTTTAATAAATTTGGCATGAATTTTACCGTCCAGATGTAACAGACCTTAATTTTTTTATATTTGTATGTTTTTTTGTCTAAATAACATTGTTTTTTTTTGTTCTTAAATTTATTTTTTTGCGGATTCACGGGCATGGGAGTTTTTGAGCGGGACACCTTTTTTTCCTATTTTCGGTTTTATTTTACAATTATTTCCGTCCGTTCTTTTTCATTTTTCTTTTCGTTTTGTTGTTTTTATCGGAGTTTTTTTTGATAAAAAAAAAAACATTGGAAAAACCCGGGTTTAAGATTAAAACTTATAAAACTTTTATAATTAAGCTTCCGTATGCCAAACCGTCCCGGAGATCCGTATTAACCTTTTTTTCCACTGACACCAAAAGAGAGCAAGCTTAGGTTGCAGCGGCTTTTTATAGGCTGGCCTTAAGTTCGAAAGTTTTCGAACTAAACTTTCTAAAAGGAAAAGAAGGTTCCTCCGGAAGTATCTGTCCCGGCCGTAATTCTAACCCCAGATCAAAACTTTTGGCCTTAAAAATCATTTTTGATTTTTTTAAAAATAGGTGTTTAATCCTCAGGTCAAAAAAATGCCAGAAAAACACCTCGGAAGCACCTCCATATTGCCCATACAGAAGAAAAGTGTGATGGTGTGAAACCATAAAAAAGAACTCAATTTCGAAGAGAGCTTCGCTAAAAAAAACCCTCTCGTTATAATGAATATCTCTCTGACCACCATAATAATCTATGTTTATTAGATAATGAATTAGCAACCGATTCACTCGATCCAATTGGTTTGTGTTTTCGCTAACCCACCACCGGATATACGTATAACAGTTTGGAATGACTGTTGGACCGACTATCAATTCAAATCTTTAGTTGATTGCAAAATTATTATAAATTGAATAAAACATTTTGTTTTTTATATTTGCCTTCAAGGCGTTTCTTACACAACTTATACATTTGAAAGGGACCTACTCAAATGGAGAAGAACGAAACGCAATAAGCAAGGGCTTTAAAAAAAGAAAAGCTAGTCTACCCATGTCTACGTCTCATGCACAGACTGTATCTAGCCGGGTATTAGAATATGTAAACGTATGTATATACCATAGAACCTATTTTTTCATGTCTTTTGAATGAAAATCCCTAACGACTTGCCATTCTCATCTTCCAACTCATACAGGTTGTTTCCCTTAATTCCTACGATCCTAGTCTTTGTGAATTTAGGACAAAGTTTGGCGTTAATTCTTTTTGTAGCATCGCTTAAGACGTTATACGAAATGTTTTTGCTACGCGTATTATACGCATGTTCGTATTTAAGAAGAGCTTTTTCTAGGGAATCCTTAATGGCTGAATGAATGATGTTCATTTTTGAAGATTTTGGTATCAAATTCAATTCTGAGTTGTTAACGCAGTCAAGTTTTCTCAAAAGTTCGAAGTCAGAACCGTGTTCGATCATTCTTTGACCAAACAACGCCTCGTAAGGGGCCGTACCTATGGCGGAATGCGTAACTGTTCTAAGTGCAGATGTTATAGCTGGAAGATTAACGTCCCAATTCCTCTGATCCTTGCCAATGTAAGATATAATGGCCGCGAGAATAGAACGGTTAACCCGCTCACTAGCATTGGCTTGAGGAGCATAGGCCGCGGTCCTAATGTGTTTAATGCCAAAGGAATTTAATAGTTTTGAAAAACATGAACTAATGAATTGTTTCCCGTTATCGGTTAACACAGATTCAGGAACACCAAACAAACAAAGGATCTCTACGTACAAAAATTTTGTAGCGGTTTCTGCTGTAGCCTTTCGTAAGCCTTTAATTATTACAAACTTAGTAAGTTGGTCGAGAGCGATGATGATATAGCAATTTCCGGTTTTAGATCGGGGATACGGTCCCAGGAAGTCCATGTACAGGTGTTGTTGTTGCTCGGGCGCCAGTCGTTGTATTTGGTTCGAGGCTTTCGACATTTTACATACCTCACACTTATTAATGAATGACTTCACCTGAGAAGCCATATTTGGCCAAAAGAATTGTTGACGAAGCCTATGTAACGTTTTTCCCAAACCACCATGAGCTGCTCTAGGTGGCCGATGAGCCAGAGTAATCAGACGGTCGGTCAACTGCGATGGAATCCATAACTTCCACCCAAGGTCATCCTCCAAAGGATTCCCTATGCTGTGTTTGACTTTCTTGTACACGAAATTTTCCGAGACTTGAAGGTCTGGCAGCTGATCTTTTTGCTTTATGATGTTGCCAATGATCCTAACATATTCCTCAGATTGAAAACTGGGATCCGTCAGATCTATGTGAAGCACATCAGAAGGATATAACTCCGATCTCCCATCTAGATTCAATTCGTCGGCTGCATAGACTCTTGACAAGGCGTCAGGCACGACATGTTGAGAACCTTTTCGATGTTCAATATCGAAGTCATACACTTGAAGTTTAAGACTCCAACGAGCCAACCTACCACTGAGGTCTTTCTGGTTCATCAGCCACTTTAAACTGGCATGATCCGTTACTATCTTAAAGTGATAACCTTCTACATATGGGCGAAACTGTTCAACGCTCATGACAGCCGCTAGGCATTCACGTTCAGTGACAGAGTAATTAACTTGAGCCTTGTTGAGTTTGTGTGAATAAAAAAAAATTGGTCTTTCGTTACCTTCATCGTCTCTTTAGCACAAAACGCCTCCGACCCCTGTTGAAGACGCGTCGCACAAAATAACGAACTGCTTGCTGTAATCAGGATGAATTAATACCGGTTCAGATGTCAGAATATCCTTAATTTTATTGAAAGATTCTATCGCCTCACTACCGAATTCAAATGTTTTATTTTTTTTGTCAAGGTTTCTGTAATAGGTGTTGCCAAAGTACTATTTCAATTTAATTCAATTTTAATTTCAATTTATTGTAAACATATTATTAACATTTGTACATTAAGATTAATATCTTTTGTAGTACATAGAGATAAGATAAATAGGAACTAATTTAGTTATTTATGTATTCAATTTAAATTCCGTAACTTTAAACTAAATTTAAATTTACAAAATTCTGAGTTTTTATTTTAGAGATAGCAGCAAAGAAGTGTGAGATTTTAAAAATGAAGAAAAAGAAAATAAAGCAGTAGAAAAAGAGTTTGAGAAAAAAAAAAAAAGAAGAAGAGTTTACAAATGAGAAAAAAATAAGAAAGAGTAGCTTTGAGATTAAGTTGAAGTGAAGTGAAGAAAGATGGCACTTTTGAAGCGAGTGGCAGTAGCGATAGATCTTATACTTATTGGTAAAGAATTCCATAATTTAACGGCGTGAATAAAAAATAAACGGGATGAATTGAGATAGTTATAGCGTGAGGGAATTAGACTAAAAGTTCTAAGGGAACGAGCAAAATTAAGTTTTTCATATAAATACGATGGAGTCTTACTACTTATAAGATTATGTAAGAAGATACAATTTCTGGCATCAATATAGTTGTCTAAAGTACTTCCCAAAAAGTTTTTCACATAGTGAGAAATATGGGTGTATCTTACCGAGTCATTAAATGCAACTTGAAGTTTTCGTTGGGATAAAGAGTCTAAGTTAGGGTATACGACTTCAGAGTAAGTAATAAGCGGTAGAATAAGACTTTTAACAAGCCTTTGTCTGGTATCTTGTGGAGTAAAACTTGCAGCCATCCACAATTTCCGAAGACATCCATATATTTTACCTATAACATAGTTTGTATGGTCGTATCCTGATAGATTTGAATTCAGAACAATTCCCAGACTTGTCACAGTTTGAACAATGTTTAGCTTGTCTACAGATAATAAAACATCAGGTAGAGTATTAAGAGCCAGTTTCTTTTTAGTAATTGGAATAACTTGAGATTTTCTGGGATTTAGTAGCAAACCATTTTTTATAGACCAAGAGTAAATTTCATGTAGATCTTCATTTAATTTACTTACAAGATCAATTGTGTTGTCAATTGGCCGAGCTAGATACAATTGAACGTCGTCAGCATAGAGGTGAACTGCAGTATGTTTGCAGATAGATGGTAAATCATTAATGAACATATAGAAGATAATTGGGCCTAGAATTGATCCTTGAGGAACACCCTGTTTCACACGTAAAAGATCTGAGCAAGAATCGTTAGTTACAACTCTCTGAAGTCTGCCAGAGAGATAACTTTCAAGTAGAGCCACTGCAGAATTTCCGAAACCAAAAAGATATTTCAATTTCAAACACAGAATCTTGTGGTTCACTTTGTCGAAAGCCTTTGAGAAATCAAGAAGACAAAGAAGCGTAACATGTCCCTTATCGTAATCTTGTCTTATATCGTCCAATATTTTTACCATGGCTGTGGAACAACTGTGGTTAGATCTAAAACCGGACTGTCCAGCATAGAGGAGGTTATAAAGAGACAAGTGTTGAAGGATCTGTTTGGCTATTAATCTTTCAAAGATTTTCGACAAACATGGTAAAATACTTATAGGTCTGAAATCAGTAGCTGACATTGGGTTGGATTTTTTTGCAACAGGCACAACTCTTGCTATTTTCCATGACTTCGGAAAGGTTGACATTGTAATACAATATTTAATAATGTGAGTCAAGCTGGATGTTATATAAGGTAGAATTAGTTTGATGAATCGAAGTGGTATACCATCTTTACCTACAGCATTAGATTTGATAAAACTAATACAATTAATCACATCATTCTCATTAACCGATTCAATTTCGAAACTCCGTATCGTTTGCATGTGTGAATTAATAGTTTCAGAGAAACCTAAACTTAGCTCCTGGTCATCATTTTCGAGAAAGTTATTATTTAGCACATTAGGATCAATTTCACACTTAGAAGCATTTCTTGTACCGGATATACCAATCTGTCGCAAATTACTCCAAAGAGTTTTAGGGGGAAGGGTTGTATTTAGTTTGGATGCATAATAATTTCTTTTGGAGTTAGAGTGGAGAGTATTACCACAGTGCAACGATTTCTTACTGCCTTGTAAGCCATCCAATTCGAATCAGATGGTAAATGTTTCCATTTTCTATAAAACTTGTTGCGAACTTTAATAGTTTCGAAAACGTCAGATGTGAACCAAGGACAATTTTTGTTACGGACATTTACCGTTTTTACTGGAACATAATCGTTAAATAATCCAAGAAGTATTTCTTGGAAACAATTCAGCTTGGAATAACCTCTAACGAACCTACGGTACCACCCCGACATTCCAAGGAATCTACGGACCTGACGCTGATTTTGTGGAATGGGAAAGTCTTTAATGGCCGACACTTTCGCTGGATCTGTTTTCAATAAACCGTCCCCGACGATATACCCTAAATATTTCAATTCTTTGAAGCAAAATTTGGATTTTTCAAGGTTAATCGTTAAGCCAGCGAGCTTAAGCCTTTCCGCGACGATGTTAAGGACATGAATGTGATCTTCAAAGGTGGGTGAAACTATAAGGAGATCATCCAAGTAAACAAAAACGTTTTCTTTTAGTTCATGTGGTACCACTTTGTCCATCAATTTGCAATGGCGTTGAGGCGCATTACAAAGGCCAAAGGGCATTACCTTCAACTGGTACAGCGGACGACCCGGAACCGTAAACGCCGTCTTTTCCCTGGAGTGTTCATCCAACGGTATTTGCAAAAAGGCGTCCTTCAGATCGACGCTAGAGATATAACGTGTATCTGAAATACGACTTAGCAAAGCTTGAATATGAGGCAAAGGATAGGCACTTTTCTTCGTTAACTTGTTTACTTTCCGGAAGTCTATGCACATCCGATTTTTACCCGGTTTCCGTACTAAGGCCACCGGTGAGCTCCATGGGCTATTACTTTCTTCGATTATACCCATTTCTAGTAACCTATCCAACTCCTCATATAAAAGCTTCTGAACCGCAGGAGAAACACGCTTCACCCGTGTTGATTTCGTGTTCCTCCAGCGTGGTTTGCCCTAAGGCCCCTTTCACACCAAACGAATCCGAACCAATCAGAATCACTCCACATCAAGTTGAATCTGATTCGTCATCTCCACTCTTTCACACCAGCTGAATCAACCTGAATCATAAATCGCACTTATTTTCTTTAACTTTTAAAATTAATAACTCCACCTCCATCTCGTATGGTTGTCTGATTCGTCATCTCCACTCTTTCACACCAGCTGAACCAACTTGAATCATAAATCGCACTTATTTTCTTTAACTTTTAAAATAAATAACTCCACCTCCATCTCGTATGGTTGTTGATTCAAGAATCACCGGACGAGGAATCTGACAGGCTGAATCAAGTGCGACCTCGAATCATACCTGATTGAACCAGATTCGTCCGGTCTGAAGGCGAGAAAAGAATCCCTTCACATTTAAACGGAGCGCTCGAAGCCGAATCTTGGTCAATCAGATTCAACTTGATGCGGAGTGATTCTGATTGATTCGGATTCGTTTGGTGTGAAAGGGCCCTAAGCCAAGTTTGGCAGAAGACGGGAACACGCTGATGGTTGTTTTGAGTTTACTGAACACTTCCCCTGATAGCTCCCGCATCTCCGAAGGCACATCATGACCCAGTGTGAATGATGATGAGATTTCGGAGATTACATGTGGTACGATACCGAAAGACTTCCAGAAATTGATCCCTAGATACAATTTGTGTTGTAGTGAAGGGACAATATATAATTCAATTTGCTTTGTTTCGTTTTTATACGTGACGTCAGCGTTGAGCTTACCGACGATGGATTGACAATGACCATCCGCTGTTCTTACTTTGGATGAGAAACGAGTGTAAGGGATGTAGTGTTTGCTCAGATAATTCTCGCCATCTACGCCAAGGCAGCTAATGCTTGCGCCACTATCAAGCAATCCCATAATGCTTTCTCCAAAGATTTTTACATTGGCATAAGGTCGAGGATCATCCGAGCAACACAATGTTGTTGAAGCAATACATTTCAAAGCCGTTCTTTTGTTCTTAGT
The DNA here is from genome assembly GCA_951509635.1 of Eupeodes luniger. Classification (NCBI taxonomy): domain Eukaryota; kingdom Metazoa; phylum Arthropoda; class Insecta; order Diptera; family Syrphidae; genus Eupeodes; species Eupeodes luniger. Next base: position 213,400,106 of record OX608073.1, read on the forward strand.
TCGTTCTCGAATCCTTGCTGTCCTAGCCGATACTTGGGGTTTCTGTGGTCCAAAAATTCTTTCTCTGGCTGCATAGTACTCAATTTTTCGATCATGAAGGGACTTTAAGGAACGTTGCTTTCTTTCTTCTACCTCGGGTTTTATCACTCGATCATAGTTTTGTCGTTTTAAAATTTTAATAAGGAATCCTGTTATTTGAAGGTTGGAATTGGGATTTATGTTCGAAATTGAAGGTCCGGTTACTAATTGTGAGAGCAAGCCATCCCGGTAGATGGTTTGTTCTTGCGCGAGTTTTCCGCACATTTGATACTTGTGCACTGAGGAGATGTTGTTCCCTCTTTACCACATCTGTAGCAAAACAGAGACCTTTGAGGAACTGGACACTCGGTGTAACTGTGTCCTGACTCCCTACAGTTCCAACATATATATTTGGTTGTATCTCGGGGTATCTGCAAGGCTTCAACGGTTTTTGAGGCTGGGGTGGTGAATTTGTCTAGTAGATCAACTTCACTTACGTGTCGACTATTAGGTTGAGCAACTGGATCTCGAAGTTTGTTCCTATTTTGTGCGTTGATGAACTTTTTCAGACTTCGACACACGTAAACCATCTCATTGAGATTCTGAGTCCTGAAGGTCACCAGTAATTCACCCATACGACTGTTACGGCTGTACGGATGCAGCAATCAGGTGTTTATTTTCTGGATATCCATGTAGAACTCATCGAAGGTTTCATTGGGTTTTTGCCTGCGATCGTAGAGCTGCTTAGATAACTCAGCATCGGTTTCTAGTGTATGGAACTGTTCCATCAAAGCACATCGAAGACCAGACCAATCCACCCTAGGGTTGGATTTAAGGAACACCCAGTACCAGGTGTCTACGTCTCCGCCAATGAATTGATGAAAATGTAACACAATTTCTTGCCAAGTGGCACCGTAACATACCTTCAACCGTTCTATCCTAAAGATGAATTCATCCACCGTCATGTTTTTGTTATCATACTTCAATCCCCATTTGTGAAAACTATGACATTTAAGATATGGCTGGGCTGGTATAGTTTCTCTAACCTGAGGTTCTGCTTGCGGAACAGTATCATCTAGGTTCATGTTCCTTACCCTAGACAAAAATTCCTCCTCGTCGGGATTGAGGTTTCAAATACCCGAGATAACCCTACATCTATGCGATTTTGCAATGTCGGATTAGGTAGGTTTATTGGTGGTTGTCGCCTATGCGTCTCGTACTCGCGGTCAACAGTGGGAGTGGTTTTCGACAAGGTCTCACGAATAATTTCCGCTATTTGCGTATTCATTTCTGCCCCATTAGTTTATAGTTCCCTGCGGATAACCTGCAAATCCTCGGCTCTACGAATACCTATTGACGCAGTAACTAAATCTTGGATGTACGCTGGCAAATCTATCGCCTCAACGCTTGTTCTGGGAGCCGGGGTTTTTAACGAATTCTCGCCATCTTCGCGCGATCCTGACGGTCTATTCGAATCATGTTGTTTATTGCCACTGCCCTTGTCTTGGCAACCCGAGGCTTCATCGGAACGTATCCCCATATCTAAATCGGAAGCAGTTGAATTGTCCATTCGCTGGCTTGCGATATTGACCCTTGCCGTTAGGTTGTTGCTTCTTGGAAACCCGCGTCCACGACTAAATCTTCCCGACCCACGACTTCGACCACGATCGTCAGAATTATTAGCCCAACCTTTACCTGAGCGCAAAAGATGATGTTCACCCGACACGTAGGCATAAGTTAATTCCACTCAAAGATACAAATCTATCTATTGAAGTAGATAACCCTTACTATTAAAAGACAGTCACCAGGTGAATTAACTCTAATCTGAAAACTATAGATACTATATGGAAAACAAAAAAACAATCAAAAAGGAATAATAAAAAAAATAGGTGAAAGAAAAAAAAATATCTATAGTATAAGAGAACTTAAAATGAGGCAAACAGACTAATTGTAAAAAAATATAAAAAAAATCCCAAAAATGCGAAAATAACTTAACTAGAATAGAAAAAAAAATATAATATACTCAACCTAGAAATAATTAATTAGGAGTAATTAAAAGAAATCAAAATTAAAGTAATTAATTCGAAAGCTAAAAATTTAAATTTGGATGTAGGAAAAAAATTTACGTAAGTTTATTTCCTTTTTTTTTTAAGATTTTCATGAAAACAGGGTGGATGTAACGAGGAACCACCAGGAAATCGGAAAGCTCAAAAGCATTTCATTCTGCTTTTTCTTTTTCTTTCCTTTTTTTTTTTTGAATACACCCCCGGGAAAAAAATCGACTGTTAAGGATCCGGGTTTCAGAAGTTGATTTTTGCATAGTAGTGAAATATTATTACAGATGAATAACTAAAGATGGTATTAAGTTTGGAGAAATCAATCCACTCGCAGCTGACATAAAACGTGCTTCCAGATCTCATTCTATCGGTCGACATGGAAATTATTCCACGAAAATAAAATTTAAGAAAAAATGACAGCTATAAATTCGAATGAGCCAAAACTACGGATCATTCTTCGTAAAAATATATCTTGCTTATATGCATAGTTTATTGTTAGTAGCTGTTGAACGTCGCAACTGACCAAACAAGGAAAGGACTTCGAACTCATTTGCGGACGTCCGCTCATAGCTATATAACTCAACACATACAATTGAAATATAAGCAACGATCTGCAACAAGGTCAACACTGGTGTTGAAAAAAAAACTAAACATAATTCTAGAAAGCTAGGCTTTCGGAAATTCTTAATTTATAAAAGGAAATACCAACACTTCTCTAGAGGACATCAAGGACTAATTCGGGCCCCACGTTGGGCGCCACCTATAACGGAACCGAAGTGTTGTCGGCTTGAACTTGCTTCTTCACATTATCTCCGCCGATCTCACTAACTGGTGAGGTGCTAAAAAAACAGGCCCGAGCACACAGTGGAATACGATTAAGCAAGTTCAATAACCTTCCTTCATTCACCACCGTTACGACCCAATGCTTATAGGTACATTGGGCCGATCCGGGCAGCCAGAAAGGAAGGTTGTTCAACTTCCATTGGCGTGGCAAGCTAGCAATAGCCAGTCCTAGCTCGTCGGAAATGGGGGGGGGTTCTTGCCAATGAAAATTGAACGGTCGTTACGTATTTTTTTCATGCCGGAGTAATTACTATATCGTAAGAAAGTTCGGGTTCAAAAATAGTGCCCGATTTAGTCCTTAAGTTGATGTTGTCCTCAAATCGAATGACCTTATACCCAACTAATTACCTAGGGTGGAGAGCGCTAGATGGTATGGCTCTATGAGGATAAATCCCACCCGCATATCACAGGGATACAACCTTGGCTGTCATGTCCTCATGTTGATGACAGCCCCTAAACTGTTCAGAAAAAAAAAGATAAAAAAAATATGTATATATCTTACATGCTTATGACCATGTCATGTTCCGCCTCCTAGGCCAAATAGCCTCATCACATCCACCTATATATAGGGATTAGAACATTCTCATTTTATAGAACATCCTTTTCAAAAAAACAATCTTCGCAATAAAAAAAATAAAACCAACAACAAGAGTGGAACAGGGAAACTCAATTAAAAAGACAACCAATCTTCATTTCAAAATTATAAATTTGTTCATTTTATTTACCAATTCAAAAAAAACCTAAGAATAATTATATTGCAAATCAAATAAATACCAATTAAAAAAATCATATGCCCAACAGTCGCGGTCGCCGAAAAGTGGCTTTCAATTCAATTTACAAAGGAAAGGATTCATAGAACGTTGCCTACTTTTAGGGAAATCTCTTCCTTATGTTGTGTTGTATTTTGTGTTGATCAATTCGAGTTATTATATATATATGTATCAGGCACGAAGCGTGACTTTTTTGGAAGCGGAAGCATCTTAACGTTGAACTTAAAATTAAAAGTAATTTATTTAAGATCATATTTTTTTATTACAGAAATGTAAAAGAAAATTGTATAAAATTCATTTATTAATTAAGCTTTCAATTATACAATTGCAGGTAATCATTTTGAACAAAACGCTAAAGAAAAAAGAAATCCTAAACTACTTACACAAAACATTTATAGTTGACAATGCGATTTGCACACAACAGATAAAAAACATAACACGGAACACACAAGTGTTAAATGAACTTTTCTACCCCTTTGTCAATAAATAAGAAGAAGCAAATAACTCATATCTCTCCTTTCCTGCTCTACTTTTGTTTTCACAAATTTTCATAATGAGTTCACTCAATTCAATCTTCACTTCTTATGTGAACTCCAACAATTAAAAAATTTGCTTTGAAGGAGATTGAGTGAGAGTTGAGAGTAGGCGATATATCAGGATGCCTAGCTGGTATGCATTCCAAATATTTGTTTGCAAGCGTGAGTGTGTGACGGAGTGATATTGTGTATTCCACGTCGAAATTTCTTTTGAACGAAACTGATTGTGAGTGAGAGTTGAGAGTAGGCGATATATCAGAATGCCTAGGCGATATATCAAATATTTGTTTATTGTTTGCAAGAGTTATATTATATATATAACATAATGTACACATGTACAACTTTACCTGCTGGACTATAGAACAGAAGATTTATTGAGAGTACTATGCTGATTACGTTTGGGTGTTATCAGCTGTGTGTCCACTGTTAAGCACCCAAGCCAAGCTTTGGTACAGTAGGTATATAAATTAAGTTAGTTATAAGAATACAGTGAAATAAAAAGGTCAAACGAAATTAACTCTTGTTTTTCTTTCCTTTCTTGTTGAAACCATAAGTAAGCTTAACACTGTACTCTGGCTGAAAGCATAAGTAAGCTTAACTCATGTAACTGGCGCAGTCGGTGCAAATTTGAATCGGATTTAAAAGTGAAAACTCTAAGCAAAAGTAGCTTCCAAAAAAAAAAAATCCAAGATTTAAAGGCATTAGAGAAGTTTTAATTTCTTGATGCCAAGAACCTCAAGCCTAGAAAAAAAGCGCGAAGTAATGTGAAAATTGAAACAAATAAAGATTCATAGTTCTTTTTATCAAAAACCAAATTTGATTCATACTGTAACACAAGTACAAAAATTTAATATAAGAAACAATAAGCAAATACGGAAATTTCCGACGCATACCTTAACAATAAAAACTTATTAAAAGTGTAAATTACCTATATACGAATAGTTAAAATAAAATATAAAAAAAAACATACAAAAAAAAAATATATAAAAAACATACAAACAAAATTATAACAGTCAAAACATTAGGTACCTACATACTTTCATTTAAATTACAAAAAAAAAAATAATAATAATATCTAATAATGACTTAATGAATTACATAAGATATAAATAAGATATATGAAACAAAAATAACTAATTCAAATTTTCAATCTCAATTATAAATTAGAATAAGTGCTTTGTAATTAAATAGTGTAAAATAGAAAAAGAAAAAATAGAAGAAGTAAAATCATATTATACTCATATATATACATATTTGTAAGGTAAGTCCGTGTTTTAAGCATTTTTACTGGGTTATGTTAAATAAAATAAAGACTCGAAACGAGAAGAATAAATCCTCCAAAGTAGAGAATATACCCTTTATATTAGATCTAGAAAAAATCAAAACATACAATTTATATCATTTCGATACTTGTACGAGAAATAGTGATAGCGACAACAGTCATAGCAAGGAAAAGCCTTCTTCAAAAGTAAAAGAACAAAATCAAGCTTCAGTTATGTCAAATCCTGCTTTAAAAGTCTTTAATTCACTGCGAATTCCAGACGCAGTGAAAGATATCCCACCTTTCGATGGCAATCCCCGTTTGTTATTTGACTTCATTAACAATGTTGAAGAGATTTTAAGTTTAATGCCACAAATTAACGGTACAAATTACGCAAACATTATTCTGAGAGCAATTCGCAATAGAATAACTGGTTCAGCGAATGAAGTACTAAATATGTACGGTATTTCCACTGATTGGACTGATATAAAGAACAATTTAGTAGTTCATTACGCTGACAAAAGAAATGAAACAAGTCTAATCCGAGATCTACACCAAATAAGGCAAGGAGTTGACAGTGTGGAAACATTCTATGCCAAAATTGTTGAAATCTTATCAACTATTATGAATCATGTCAGGTTGCATGAAAAAGAAGCAACTGTAGTCGTAGCAAAAAAGACACTATGAAGAAATGTGTCTAAATTCATTTTTGTCAGGGCTAAGGGAACCTTTTGGTTCGACGATACGTGCAATGAGACCATCTAAGTTGACAGAAGCTCTCTCTTTTTGCCTAGAAGAACAGAATCGATTTTATTTTCAGGGTCAACTTAATTTTCAAAGAAATCCTCAAACTAGACAAAATCGTATTAATGATTCTTTTCCAAATCCACGACCAACCGTTATCGCTCCACATCCACAGGTCCCATATAAAGCTGACTATAAATATTCTCATCCAACACCAATCAGACCAACCCAGACTTTTTCAAACACAAACCTTACACCATCTAAACAAAATTACAATAGACAAAACACTCCGGGTACTCAAAACTATAACACTGTCCAGAATCTCAACAATAACTCTTATACTCCTTATGCTAATAAGCCAAGTACAAGTTCCAAATCTTACCCGCCACCTGAACCTACACCCAGAGAAAACACCTGTGTAAAATTGCCTTAAACGACTAAGGTAGGTTTTTTTATATGGATGTTAGTTTTCGAGCATAACTTAGCCTAGCTCTAAGGCAATTTGAGTACGCCCTAAGTAAAGAAAAATAGGCAAACTTACCTTAGATTACCTAGGTAAAATGACATTTGGATTTTAACTTAGCTTTTTTGTATGTAATGTTATTGGACGAGCATAACTTTGCTTAGCACTAAGGCAATATTAATTTTTTTTTATTTGAAATGTTATTGGACGAGCATAACTTTGCCTAGCACTAAAGCAATTTATGTTAGTTCTAAGGTAAATTGAAATAGGCTAACTTGCCTTAGAAAACTAAGGTGTTTTTACCATGAAATATTTTATTTTTTGTATTTGAAATGTAATTGGACGAGCATAACTTTGCCTAGCACTAAGGCAATTTATGTTAGTCCTAAGGTAAATTAAAAAAAGGCTTACTTGCTTTAGAAAACTAACTTCCATGTATATATATTTGTTAATATTCCATATATACCCGTTAACTTTTTAGTTTAACTTAGGTCTAAGGTGATTTTACCTAAAAACTAGGGTAATGTTCTCGCCAACAGCCTCTATGTTAAACTTTACCTAGGCGTAAGATAATTTTACCTAGGGCCTAACATGTTTTTATCTTCAATGCTTACTTACTGTGTAATATTACCTTAGTCCTAACGCAATTTTACCTTAGGACTAGGGCAATGTTACCGCAAACTTTATCTGCTGGTGAAACTTTTACCTAGGCCTAAGTTAATTTTACCTAGGTCCTAACATGTTTTTGTTTTCAACGCTCACCTACTGTGTAATTTTACCTTAGTTCTAAGCTAACTTTTGTTAGTTTCATAGAATTATGTTAGTCCTAAGGTAAATTCTGTTCCGTTATTTTGTGAAATTCCAATTTCATTTACGCTTGGGTTTCTTCAATTGGTTCGTAGATTTCATGGCGTGCAGCAGCATTTTGTAAGCTAAGAGTGAAATCCCACAAGTGATTAACAAATAAAACAAACAATAATTGTGAAAGGAATAAGAGTAAATACAAAATATTATAAGAACCTTTTAAATAAATAAAATAAAACGTACAAATTGGAAAAGTGTTAAGAAACCTTCTTTTGGAACAATAAGTTAATCAAAAATCTATATCTAAATACATCAAGGCGAGGAATCTTTAAGGCGTTTTGGATTATTTGAAAGTTCGTAAGTTTGTAAATTTTTAACTTTTTTATTATATCACTTAATACTCCAATTGTGGCCATCAATGATTGCACGCCACTTCCGCTGGCCATGAACGATGATTGAGTTGTTAAAAAAACCCTTGGAGTCGTAAACATCCATGATGCCCATGCCAATGTGTGTCTGTGAATCCATTCCACTGGTTAAAAACATGTTAATACAATAAAGCTATCGTTCATGCCTAGTGGAACATTCATTTTAATTATTGATCAGTCGTTCTTTGACTTCCAAAGTGAGAAGAAGTGTTTTCATATTTATTTCAAAGTTAAAACAGTGCAAGTGATAAGTAAAGAGTAAAGTTGGCAGTTTGCCACCATCAATATCAACAATCGATAGCCCAGTGGAGGTGGCGTCAGAAGACAGATCGAAGGGTCTACGAAAAATTTAATTGCTTTTTTTCACAACAGAGAAATTGTTGACTTTATCTGTTGGGAAAAAAAGCAAATGGAGAAGGAGAGAAAAGCAGGGGTATCGAAAGATACCTCTGCCAACACATCAGGTGATGTCACGGTGGCGCCAGCAGCGGTACCGGATATAACAGCAACAACATCAGGTCAGGCATCTGGCCAATGGATAGCTGCAACAACTGGCAAGAAGAGGAGGCTGAAGAAGGACAGCCCAAATAAAGTTGAGAGAGCCAACGCCGCTAAGCGGCGTGATATGCGGCAAGACACGGAAAAGGGCAAGGGAGAAATGACCACTGAAAGTGAATTCTCAGACTTCGAGTCTGAGAAAACAGAGTATGTGTCCGAAGGTGGAGAGGGGCTCTTCAGGCCTCCGAATATGGATCTAATCCTATCGGAGGCTGAGCCAGTCCCGGCGACAACGAAGGCTTTGGAGGTAGTGGCGGACCTCCAAGATGAAAGAGAACTGGTGAAGGAACTGCAAGCCAAACAGGCAGTCATCAACCAGTTCGAGGCAGACCTCAGAAAACTCAAGGAGGACATGAAGCCCCTCCTCAGTCAGCTAAAACTAAAACAAGAGGCGCGCCGACAACATGAGGCAGCTCAACGGCAACAAAAACAACAGCAGCAAAAACAACAGCAACAACAACCACAGCAGCAAAAACAACCACAACCCAAGCCCGCAACCAAAAACACAGGAGCGGAGCAAAATAGAAAGGCTCCATCAGCAGTGACAGGCCCAAGCTCTGAGGGCCCATCGAATTCAGCGAAAGCAATGCAGCAGCAACAACAACAGCTACGACAAATCCAGCAGCAGCAGCAACAGCAACAGCAGCAGCAGCAGAAACAGCAGCAGCAGAAACAGCAACAGCAGCAACACCAGAAACAACCACAGCCCAAGAAGGAGAAGGTGCCACCAATTAGGACCTACCGGGTTGACCTTGAGGACTTAAAACAGGTAGTAAGTCGGCCACCAAAAACAATTTTGTTATAAATATATTAAATGAAAAAGAAAAGCGGTATTCGGTACAGTGCTTCTCACTGGCCGAATACAAAATAGTTAAAGAAGTGCTTAAGGAGGCCACAGCTGAGTTCTTCAACTTCACGCCTAAAAGCGAAAAATTAAAGACGGTCCTACTGAAGGGCATAAGTTCCTGCACGGAACCGGAGGCGCTCTTAGCTGAGCTCCGCCAAAAAGCCATCGACGATCTCGGTTTTATCGGGGTCAAGCCTTTCACTACGGTGAAGTCCAGGCGAGGGGGTTACAGGCTGCCAATGTTCCTCGTAACATTATCGCCCCAAAGTAGGCTTGAGAGTCTGAGGGAAATCAAATGCCTCGACTATCAAGCCATACACTGGGAGACATTAAAAAGGCACGACGACATTTTACAATGAACGAAGTGCCAGAGGTTCCATGCCGGAGCCAACTGCAATATGCAGTTGCGCTGCGTCAGGTGCTCCGAAACCCACATCAAGGGAGAGTGCAATCTGGGGAATGAGCGGGTTGAGGATTTGACCCAGCTCAAGTGTGTCCTTTGTGGAAACCAAGGGCACCCGGCTAGCTACAGGGGTTGCCCTAAGGTCCAACAAATCAAACAAAAACAGGCCAGTCAAAAAGCCGAAGAAAGTCGAACAGTTCGACGGGCTCCTACACAAAAATTCGTGGATCCCAAATTTTCCTACGCCCAAATGGTGTCAGGGAATGGGAACACGAGCCAGGCTCCACCAACGGTTGCCCCAAAGGCCCCTGTGCCTAAGGCACCAGAGGTGCAGCCTGACATTGTAGCCTTGTTGTTGAACATTCAAGGACAACTTACAGGACTGCAAAGTCAGATAAAGGAGCAAGGCAAAAGGGTAGACCATCTCTACTCTTTGTTGCCTGGCCTGGCGCAATTTAGACCATAATGGGCGCGATGCCGGAGACGCGCCTAAAAGTCCTAGCTGTGAATGTAAATTCACTGATTAGGATTGAACGAAGAGCCAATATGTTCCAATTGTTGAAAGACTACAGTCCCGATGTGTTTTTGGCTAGCGGAACTAAGCTAAACCACAAACACAAATTGACTCATAAAAATTACAATATCGTAAGAAGAGACCGACCCGACTCCACTCAAGGGGGCGGTGTCGCTCTCTTTATACGAAAAGGCATTAATTATAGAGTCATATACAACAATGAATTGCGAAAGCTCAAGACGCTAGAAGTTTGCGTTGTATGCATCTCTCTCACTAAAGGGAAGCGGATGTATATGATTGCGGCTTATGCGGCTGGAGCTCCGCAGGTTACTTACTTTGCTTCAGAACTCGAGATTCTTTTTAGGGAACTGAAACTGAGCTTGGAAGAAAACTATTTCATCTTGTTCGATAGCTCGGTGAAGTAAAGCTATAATTTTGCTTCAAGAGAAGCAATTCCAAAGAAAAGAAATAGAAAAGAAATTTTTAAGACAAAAAATATTTATTGAAATTATAATTTATTTTATAAAGTGTTACTTGCCTGGCTGACGGTAGAATCTCAAGTGGAAGTAAGTTAAAGAAACAGAAAATGAAGAGGAATAGAAAGTAGAATGACAGGACAGGTGAATGGATCATAATTGGGACATAAAGCTTGTGGGAGTTTTAAAAAAAGTAATAGATGCTAGGTGATGCCAAATTTAAAGTAAATTAAGTTAAATTGAATATTGAACATACCGCCAGCCAAGAACGACTGTTATTAATTAAGGTTTAAAGTAAACAATTAAAATATCAATAATAAGAAAAAAGTTGAGTAAAAGAAATATATGTATGTATAAAGGCATTTCCTCCGATATAGTCGTTGAGTGAGGGATCAGGTTTGTCAGCGCCTGATACTCGCTGCAGGAAAAAAAAATAAAAAAAATCAGCTTTTAAGATGATAATGATGTATCTATCGGTTCGTTTGTAGGAAGCAGGCAAAGTTTTGTGATGGGGCGTTTATATTGTTTTCCATTCCATAAAAGCGTAACCACTCTGCAAATGTTGTCTTGTCCTGGATGGACTTGTATAACCCTTGCTAATGGCCATTTTGCTGGAGGAAAACGTTCATCAGTAATTAGCACAATATCGTTAACGCGGAAATTCCGTTTAATTTTTGAAAGCTTATTGGGTCTGTTTTGAAGCCTGGTCAAATATTCTGTTCTCCATCGATGCCAGAAATGTTGGAACATTTTTTGAATCTGCTGCCAACGTTGAAGATGATTCGTTTTCACATCCAGTAGTGAAGGTTCAGGTACTATAAAAGATGGTTCTCCGATGAGAAAATGCGATGGGGTAAGAGCTCTGGTATCGGATGGGTCATCGTTCATAGGGCAAAGAGGTCTGGAATTAAGAACACATTCAATTTGAATCAACAGCGTATTAATTTCTTCAAAAGTTAAAATTCGATTCAATAAGACTCTTTTTAAGTGGTACTTAACTGATTTTACCCCTGCCTCCCACAAACCTCCAAAATGGGGTGAGGCAGGTGGAATGAAGTGCCACAAAGTTCCTTCAGATGCAATGGTCTCTCTTACATGTTTTGGACATAGTTCGTTGAATTCTCTATTCAGCTGACGAAGAGTTTTGTTAGCACCGACAAAGTTCGTCCCATTGTCGCTATATATGTTGCTGCAACTCCCTCTACGTCCAGTAAATCGTCTAAAGGCAGCTAAGAATCCTTCTGAAGACATGTCTGACACAAGCTCAATGTGAATCGCTTTTGTAACCAAGCATACAAACACACAAATGAAACCTTTATACGTTTTTGGTGATCTTCCCTTTGAAATACGGATGTCGAATGGACCAGCGTAGTCCACTCCAGTGTGTCGGAAGGGTCTGGTTTCGTTAACTCGTACTTTGGGGAGTGATCCCATAAGTTGTGTTGAACGCTTATAGTTAAAACGAAGACATAAAGTGCAGTCATGAAACTTTGATTTTGTAAGATTTCTCAGATTAAGAATCCAAAATTTATTCCTTATATATGACATCATTAATTGAGGTCCACCATGAATAGTTTTAATGTGCGAATCCGATACAATAAGTTTTGCTAGATTGCAATGATTTGATAAGATTATCGGGTGCTTTGCATACTGGTCAATTTCAGCAAAGCGAAGTCTTCCACCGACTCGCAAAATTCCCTCATCGTCGATGAAAGGATGAAGATTACTTATTTTACTCTTATTTGAGATTTGTTTGTCTGATTTTAAATCTTTTATCTCATATGCAAAGTACTGAGATTGGGATAAGCGTATGAGGCAAGAAAAGGAATTTTGAATTTCATTGGGATTGAGATATTCCTCAAAAGTATCCCTCATTTTGAAATTGAAGAGACGTTTTATATAACTTGTTACACGAAGAAGTTTGTTTAATGAAGAATATTTCAGTAGTAGATCAAAAGTAGGAGTAACATTTGCAGCTAAAGAATTAGCATCAGCTTTTTTCTCTAGTTCAGTTTGACAGTCTGAAACTCGTTGGTTTGGCCATTCAGAGAAAGGAAGACTAAGCCACTTAGGACCATGCCACCACAAAGCATGATTTTGTAAGTCATAAGGTTGAACCCCTCGTGAAGCACAATCAGCTGTGTTAAGTAACACAAAAACACCCGGCCATAATATCACACCTACATTTTAAATAAATGCTGACACGATGGGAAATTATGCCTTTATCATTTCCCATACACTATTTTTAATTTTATTTATGTTATCCAAATTTTTACCTTTCCCACAACCCATATTCCACCCAACTCCCTCAGCAGCGTGAGGCCAGACGAAATATGATCTTCAATAAAAGTTCAATGTTTTGCCTCACGCGCTGATATTTGATATTTAATATTTATGTAGACTGACCACTTTTTAGTTTGCCTTTTGCAAACCTTTGGTCAGTCTAATCACTCATCATTGTTATTCCCAAGTGAACACTTGTGTATTTAATTTATTTAATAAAAATTATTACCTACTTGTTACCATAATTATTTGTGTTTTAAAGACTTTATTTGTGCAAACAATTGGCGACCGTGACAGGACATACTAAAAGAAGTTTAGTGGCCTGTAGTAAATTAAACAAATAATTGTGCTAATAAAAAGTGAAGTGAGTCGATAAAAGTGAAAAATAAAAACAATTTCCTTTTAATTTGAATAAACGCAGCTAAAAATAAATAAAAGTTTAAAATGTCTTCCATCAAAGAATTAACCAACAATCAAGAGTTGGTAGGAACGGAGATTTGCAATCTCGCCCGCAATTACAGAAAAGATGGCCCGGGTAGAAAGACGATGCAGTATTTAAATGCACGTTGGGCTAAACTAAATGAATTGTGGGAATCTTTTGATGGAGTGGACAGCGAGATAAGAGATAATTATCCGCAAGCAACAGAGCATGAATACTTCACCAAAGGATATTATGACGAGGTGAAAAAGGTTTATGAGACAACAAGAGATGACATAATAAAGAGGTTTAGTGATGCGGAGTCTAAAAAATCTGATGAGGCTGAAGAAGAGACCACAGCAGTCAACCCTCAGCCCAAGCAGACAAAAGGGGATCTAGAGACCACAGCAGTCAATCCTCAGCCCAAGCAGCTAAAAGGGGATCTAGGACCAACAGCAGTCAATCCTCAGCCCAAGCAGCTAAAAGAGGACCTAGGAGCAACCGCAGTCAGGCCCCTTGCAGGGCCTTCAAAACAACACTTCACCGTATCACCAGATTCAAATATCCCAACAGGGCTAAAAGTAAACCCCACCTCCGAATCTAACAGGATGACAATGGAGAGAAAATTCCGACTGCTTGGTAAAATCTTCCAAGCATCATTGAACAAATGTCAAGTGAATTTAAAAGAAACTTCACCGCAGCAGTTTCATCAAAAAATTAAAACACTCATAATAAACTGGGAGGACATAACCTCAGCATATAAACGACTTGGAGACGATGCAGCTGTAGTCGACATAGAGCTTTATTTTGAGCTTCAAGACGAACTGGACTTGAGGATTAGCTGTTTACCCAACAACAGCTTGATTAACGAAACCACCAGCCAACCGCCTCAAGTGAAGTCAACCGCAATAAAGCTACCCAAAATTGAGATTCCGAAGTTCGACGGTAGTTATCTCAATTGGCCTCAGTTCTTCGACTTGTACCAGCAAATGGTACACAATCAACCAATCGCCCCGGCACAAAAACTGTACTTCCTGAAAACCAACGTCACTGGCGATGCCCATAACCTGATTCAACATTTCCATGCAACGGATAGTAATTATGAGCTTGCATGGAATACACTAGTTGACAGGTTCAACAACAAGAGATTGTTGTTAAGTGCACAGTTGAATCGATTGTTTCAACATAACATCATCGCCGACAACGTAAAAAGTCTTAAAAGACTTCATGATACAACTAAAGAAGTCATGCAAGCCATAAATAACCTTGGGTTCGACACCAGTGGATGGGATCCAGTAGTCGTTCACCTCTTGCTGGACAGGATGGACAAGGACACCCGAATGCTATTCGAAGAATCATTAAAATCACCGAGAAGCAGTCCAACGCTAACGCAGCTACTTAATTTTGTGGAGTGCAGATTCCAAGCCCTGGAAGCGGTGAAGCCAGAAGAAAGGAAGAAAGTTGTAACCACAGCTTCTGACAATTCTAGGGAAGTTTCTTGCCAATTTTGTAAATCGAATAGTCATAAAATCTTTAGTTGTAAAAAATTCATCTCTCTTTCAGTTGAAGATCGCAATCAGAAGGTGCGGAAACTTCAATTATGCACCAACTGTTTGCAAGGGCATCATTCTTCATCGTGTCAGCAGCAAAGCAGGTGCAAAAAGTGCAACGGGAGACACAACACCTTACTGCATTATCCGGCCAAGAAGGAAATAAAAAACTCAGCTTCCGGTAAGTGTGATAATCATATTGGTCGGGTGGGTGAGGCTCCTTCAGGGTCATTTGTTAATACATCGTTAGGAGTCGTATTGAAAGGTCGTGAGGTTTATCTGGCCACTGCAATCGTTAACATTATATGTTCAAACGGTACGCGTATCCCTTGTCGTGCTATGTTGGACTCAGGTTCACAACTAAATTTCATTACTACCTCTTTAGCTCAGCAATTAGGTTACCCAAAACGAAGAAAGGACATTCCAATTAGCGGAATCGGAGGCAAAGAAAGTCAGGCTAATTATGTTATGAATATTTCAGTTGAATCCAGAACCTCCTCATTCAAAAGGACAATCGAGGCCAGTATAATGCCAAAAATAAGTGACTATCTGGCAGCTGCACCTCTGGACATTCAAACTTGGAATTTACCATCCAACATTCTCCTAGCTGATCCTAATTCCATTAATTCTCGCCGAATAGACCTTTTAATCGGAGCAGAAATATTTTTCGAGCTTCTTTTACCAGGAGAATTTAAAGTTTCAAGCAACCTTCCATTATTAAGAAATACAAGGTTAGGTTGGGTTTTAGCAGGAAGCAGCATAGATTCTAATCACAGTTCTTTCTGTCATTCGGTCTCAAAACCTAGTCTGAGCTCTCTAGATAAATTAGTTCGATCTTTTTGGGAAATTGAAAATGTCGAAGGTGAATCAAAAGTGTACAGTGAGGAAGAATTTAAGTGTGAAGAACACTTTAATAAGCACGTGGAAAGAACACGTCGTGGCCAGTACATAGTACGACTCCCCTTTAAAAGGGTACCAAATGAAACATTGGGTAGTTCAATAGAAATGGCAAAAAAGCGTTTTTATTCATTGGAAAGGAAGCTTGGGAAGAACTTAGAGTTGAAAGAAAGCTATACAAGTTTCATGGAGGAATATGAACGTCTAGGTCATATGACTCCGCTTCCCGAGAAGTGCATACCAAAATCGAACTATGTCCTTCCACATCATTGCGTTTTTAAACCTGAGAGTTCATCAACGAAGCTCCGGGTAGTTTTCGATGCGTCTGCAAAGACGACATCTGGGTATTCACTTAATGATACCCTCATGGTTGGTCCAACCGTCCAATCAGACTTATTTTCAATAATTGCTAACTTTAGACTTTACAAATATGTATTCACTGGCGATATAAGCAAAATGTATCGTCAAATACTAATTCATCCCAAGGATAGAGCGTATCAGCTTATTTTATGGAGGTCAGATCCCATGAGCACGTTAAGAACATACCAGCTGAACACAGTTACGTATGGAACGGCTTCTGCTTCCTATTTATCGACTAGATGCTTAGTGAAATTAGCAAACGACTTTCAGCATATATACCCTAATGCATCAAAAATCATAACAAAAAACATATATGTGGATGACTGCCTTACCGGGGCAGATAATCTTGATGAAGCCAAGTCTCTTCTTGATGAAACCATAAAATTGCTAAGAGAAGGAAACTTTGATTTAACAAAATTCTGCTCAAATGATCCACGCGTTCTTGAAAATATTCCTATTGAAAATCGAGAGAGAATGTTGACTATATATCAATCTGAGGTGATTAAAACACTTGGTTTAGTTTGGGACCCAACCCAAGACACGTTTAAATTTTGCTACGATTATATAGCACCCAGTAATGTACAGGTAACAAAGCGAAGCGTTCTTGCTGACTTGGCAAAATTCTTTGATCCTTTGGGGCTTATAGGGCCAGTAACATTATTGGGAAAAATATTTCTCCAAGAACTTTGGAAAACCAAAATTGCTTGGGATGAAAACCTGCCTCCGCAGCAGGCTTCTACGTGGCTAAACTATTTGTCGGAATTTTCTTCTTTGCAGGAAATTAATATACCCCGCTTTGTTTTAATAAATTCAGCAACGAAATTAGAATTGCATGCATTTTCCGATAGCAGTGAAAATGGCTATGGCGCATGCATTTACTTAAAATCTATTGACAATGAAGGAAAAGTTTTTGTTCAATTGTTGTGTTCAAAATCTCGTGTCGTTCCCTTAAAGGCGACAACCATAGCTCGACTAGAACTTCAGGCGGCTGTTTTATTGGTGGATTTGGTACAAAAAATACTCCCAATAATATGTCGAACAATTTCATCCGTTAGTTATTATACAGATTCTACAACTGTTTTGGCATGGATAAAGGCACCGTCCTACACATGGGAGACATACATTGCAAATCGTGTAGCTAAAATTCAATCGAATTCTGATTTGAATCATTGGAATTATGTTAGAGGAGAATTAAATCCTGCGGACCTTATATCGCGTGGATTAGGAATGCGAGATCTAATCAGATCGAGAATTTGGTTTGATGGTCCTGATTTTTTAAGACAAACTGACACGTCAAGCAATAAAATGGAGTATTTAATACCAGAACAAATTCCTGGGCGTCGAAAGCAAAAGACGGTGCTGACTGTGTCGGTCCAAGATGATTTACTTTCCTCAGTTAATCATAAAAATTCATTTTTTATGCTACAAAAAATCTTTGCATATTGTTGTAGATTCATAATGAGTTTTAAATTTCGTTGCGAAGAAAACAAAAGAACTGGTCCCTTAACTTTGGAAGACATCCAGAAGGGAACAATTCTTTTGTGGAGGAGCGTACAGATAAGTGGTTTTCCCGAAGAATATAAAGCACTTCAGGCAGGAAAACCTCTCCACAATAATTCCAAAATATTATCACTAAGCCCATACTTTGATACATCAACAATGTTGATACATGTAGGCGGAAGGCTTAAGAATGCTGAAATTCCTTCCCAATCAAAGAACCAAATATTGCTCCCAAAAAATAACATTGTAACAACACTACTTTTAGAGCATTTACACGAAAAACATCTACACGTTTCCCATAGAACACTTATATCTATCTCGAGGCAACAGTTTTGGATTTTAAGTGTAGGAAGAGAAACACGCAAGGTACTTTCTAAATGTATGCAATGTTTCCGTGCCAAACCCAGTTCCATCGATCAGTTAATGGGAAACCTACCTAAAGAAAGAATCGTTCCTTCTCGACCATTCCATTATTCAGGAGTAGATTTTTGTGGACCAATACGGACACATTATAAAGTACGAGGAAAAACTCCAACCAAATCATATCTTGCAGTATTTGTATGCTTTTCTACCAAAGCTGTGCATATTGAAGTGGTTAGCAACCTTACCACTGAAGCCTTTATAAACTGCTTGAAGCGGTTTGTAGGAAGACGGGGTGTATGCCATACCATATTCTGTGACAATGCCACAAATTTTGTTGGGGCAAGAAATCAATTGAAAGATTTCCAAGAGTTTCTTGATTCACCCGAAACTCAAACATCAATCAATTCAAATTGTCTGAAAATGGGAATCAATTGGAAACATATTCCACCACGCTCTCCTCACTTTGGAGGACTTTGGGAGGCCGCTGTTAAATCCGCAAAAATATTATTATTAAAATATTTAGGAGAAGCTTCTTTAACTTATGAAGAGCTTTCAACAGTTGTGGTTCAAATCGAAGCCATATTAAATTCACGCCCACTCACACCCAACTCCTCCGATCCTAATGACTTACAGGCATTAACTCCAGGTCATTTTCTAATTGGCGCTCCATTAACTTCTCTTCCAGAGCCTAACATTTCTGATCAAAAAATCTCAAGATTAGACAAATTTCGTCAGGTTCAGCACATTCAACAGCATTTTTGGCAAAGATGGTCAAACGAATATCTCCATCTTCTCCAACAGAAGTTGAAATGGAAAGCGCAGTCCCAAAATTTAGAACCTGGAACAATGGTTGTTTTAAAAGATTCACACCAGCCTCCAATGAAATGGAAGCTTGGACGTGTAATCGAAGTCGTGAAGGGAACGGATGGTTTAGTGCGTGTAGCGCATGTTAAAACAGATACAGGAACATACCAAAGAGCCATCCATAACCTTTGTCCTTTACCTATTGATTATAAAGGGCAGCAAGAGGAGGCTTTAAAAGCACCAACAAAAACCCAACCCTCAATGAGATTAAGAAGTGGAAGATTCATCGGCAATTCTTTGGTAACATTACTATGTTTTATGTTGCTATTGTTTCCATTAACAATCGCCGCAGATACTGAACCCATAAAGATGACTAAATTCGACAATCCAACAGGCATCTATTTTGAGGATATTGGTACGGCTAGCACAGTTAATAGTTTTTGGAATATTTATATATTTTACAATTTGTCATCATATTGGGCAGAGCTAGGAGAAGTAAAAACGTATTTAGACAGAATGGATAAAATCTGCTTGGATGAATTAAAAACTAATCCCTACTGTTTGCCCACAATAACCACATTGAAACATAGGGTAGTCATAATTGAATCAAACAATGACCTTGTCCATAACTATCATACTTCTTATAACAAACGGGTTAGGATTGCTAGATCTCCTTTCGACTTTGTCGGAAATGTTGCACACAGTCTATTCGGGGTATTGGATCAGGATGATGCTAAGGACATACAGCAGCAAATCTCTTTGGTCCAACAAGATGAACAGCACCTAGTACATCTCTTAAAAAGGCAGAGCTCGATCGCAGATTCAACGGTGAATCTGCTTAAACGAAACAATTTGCAGCTCACAGAGAAATATAAAGGCCTTAAGACTATGTTCGAATTATCATTAAACAACATTGAAAGGCATCAAGAAATAATTGATGTCAGCCAGAGTTTTTCAGCGTTAACATCATATTTGATTTTATCAATTACGAACCTCGAGAGGGTGCAAGACACATTACTTGACGTTCTCCTAAGTCTTAATAATGTAAAAATGAATCCTCATTTCATTTCGCCATCACAATTTGTCAAACAACTCCAAATTATTCGGAACAATATTCCGCCTTATCTTAACATCCCTACAGCATCTGTATTAGATATTTTTAAGCTGTCATCCATTAAAGGACGAAGTCTTAATGACTCAATAGTATTTGAAATGATGATTCCTTTAGTTGATAACCAAGAATTTCAGCTCTTTAATTTGGTTCCGTTTCCACTATTTAAAAATGATTCAAGTTTCATTATAGAATTATCATCCCCGTATTTAGCAGTTACTCCAACGAGAGATAGGTATTTTGAGTTAACAGAAAATCAATTACTGTCCTGCCATTTTCTTTCAACCAAAAATTATATTTGTAACCAACAATTACCAACAATGATCCATCGAGACAGTGATAAAAGTTGTGCAGTTTCATTACTGAACCATATGAGCAGTGCTATAAGTCACTGTTTTTTAACAAAATCCATTCTTCACGATCAATGGATAAGTCTTAGAGGTTCCAATAGTTGGATATTCGCTCTTGAAGATGTTGCAACTGGTTTACTTGTATGTGAAGGAACTACGAAGAGCTTAGCCTTAAGTGGAAGTGGTTTGATAGAATTTTTAAGACCATGTACATTGAAACTCCCACATATAATTATAAATGGCCGAGTTCTAAGCAATACCACTATACAAAATTCATTTGTTCCTTCAATAAGAATTTCCGAGGCAATTAAAACAACGGCATCCACTAAAGATAATAGTGTTATTTCATCTTCGGGTAATGAGACAAATTATATGGAAATACAAATTTTAAAGGACAAAATAAATGAAGTAGCTAAAGATTTAGATAAGGATACCTGGGCAAATGATATAAACACTCATGATTACCATCACTATGGTATAAGCTTCATATTATTTATTGCAATGGTCGGATTCATCATATTTTACTACGTAAAAAATAGAAAACCCAAACCCCTTCCTAGAAGAAGCGCTCCTCGCTTCGAAATAGATACAGAATTTTAGAGTTTTGAGTGATTAGATCCCTCAAAGGGGGGGAGTATGTTAAGTAACACAAAAACACCCGGCCATAATATCACACCTACATTTTAAATAAATGCTGACACGATGGGAAATTATGCCTTTATCATTTCCCATACACTATTTTTAATTTTATTTATGTTATCCAAATTTTTACCTTTCCCACAACCCATATTCCACCCAACTCCCTCAGCAGCGTGAGGCCAGACGAAATATGATCTTCAATAAAAGTTCAATGTTTTGCCTCACGCGCTGATATTTGATATTTAATATTTATGTAGACTGACCACTTTTTAGTTTGCCTTTTGCAAACCTTTGGTCAGTCTAATCACTCATCATTGTTATTCCCAAGTGAACACTTGTGTATTTAATTTATTTAATAAAAATTATTACCTACTTGTTACCATAATTATTTGTGTTTTAAAGACTTTATTTGTGCAAACAAGCTGGGTTATCTTCTGAGCGTACATGGTACCAGTCTGAGATATTAGTCATTTCTTGTACTTCAGTTACTCTGTTGGCAACAAATGTTTTCCAACGAATTGGTAATGCATGAATCCATGCAAGGACAACTTTTGAATCAGTCCAAAAATATGGTTTTATGTTTAGTGATTGACTTTCAATTGCAGTCATGAATTTTTTGAAAAGTTTTGCTAGTAATACAGCAGCACATAATTCAAGTCGTGGTAACGATACTTGCTTGATTGGGGCAACCTTAGTTTTAGCCGTTATTAGATTGATAGAAATGTTATCATCATTTATGCAGCGATAGTAAAGTACTGCTGAATAGGCAGAGTTTGAGGCATCAGAAAAGCCATGCACTTCACCAAAAGAGGTGGTAAAAGTTCCTAACCATCTTGGAATTTTAATCGTTTCTAAGGCTTGTAGAGATTTACGATAGTTTTCCCATTCATCCTTAAGTGGAAGGGGAAGAGGGTCATCCCATCCTATGCCAGCGCACCACAATCTTTGAAAATAGATTTTTGCAAGAATGATCGTTGGGGCCAACCACCCAAGAGGATCAAACAGCTTAGCAGCATCAGACAATAGAGTGCGTTTCGTGTGCGAACTTCGTATTGGAAGTGTAATTTTAAAGAAAAAGTTATCACAATGAGGATTCCAGAAAAGGCCAAGAGCCTTAATCGAAGATTCGCAATTTCCCTCAAAATTAAATGATATTTCACAATCTTCAGATGGTAGATCATATAAAAGTTCTGGTGAGTTTGAAGACCACTTTCTTAATTTAAATCCACCAGATGTGAGAATCTTTTGGAGCTCTATTTGAATCTTTTTAGCTTTGTCTATGTCATCAGCTCCAGAAATAATATCATCCACATATATATCTCGTTTAAGAATCTCAGATCCAATTGGATATTTACTAGCTTCATCATCAGCTAGTTGCTGTAGCACTCGTATTGATAAAAATGGTGCACACGTTGTACCATAGGTAACGGTTACAAGTTTGTACAACTGCAGAGGCTTAGCAGGGTCATTCCTCCAAATAATTTGTTGAAACTTAGTTTCTTCAGGATGTATAAGGATTTGTCGAAACATTTTCTCTATATCCGAAGTAAAAACAACGAAGAAAGAACGCCATCGTAATATGACAGAAGATAAGTCGTTTTGTAAAATAGGACCTGGCAGTAATTCTTCATTAAGTGCCTTAGAAAATGGAGGCTTTGATGAGCCGTCAAATACTACACGCAATTTGGTGGTAGAACTGCTCTCTTTCCAAACACCGTGATGAGGAAGAATAAAAAGGTTGTCGGACTCAGAAAGGTCATTAAGATTACATGAGAGTTCCATGTGATTAAGATCAATGTATTCTTTTATAAATTTATAATATTCATTTTTAAGCTTAATATTTTTTATAAAAATTCTCTGTTCTAAATGATCGAATCTTTTTCGAGCATTATGACTAGAGTTTTTAAAGTTTGGGTAGTCTTCGCCTAAGACTTTTGACTTAAATGGAAGTCTAACAATATATCTTCCAGAAGAAGAACGATAATGTGTTTCTTGGAAATATTTTTTACAAGCCTTTTCTTCAGTGGTTTGCACGCGTTCTGAAGATACTTCTTCAAGTTCCCAGAACTTTCGAAGAGTGTTGTCTATGTTCACCTGAGTGTGAAAAGTTAAAATATTTTGAACATCTCTGTTCTGAGGATTCGAGTTTTTAATTGGTCCTGAAAGGATCCAACCTAATTGAGTCTGTTGTGCCAATGGGCCGTTAGTAGACTTGATGATACCGTCAAGGATGATTTCATTGAACACATCTGCACCAAGAAGTATATCTATGCGTCCAGGCTCTGCAAACTGAGGATCTGCCAGAGTTAGGTTGCCAATGTCGAAATAAAATGAAGAATTAAGTTTTGCAACAGGAAAATAATTACTTATTGAAGTCATAACCAAAGCCTTTACAAGTAGCGTAAATTTGGAATTCATGCACGAATTAAGCTTAAGCTCAACAAAATTTTTACATGCATCGGAAGTCATTGAGCCAATACCGTCTATAACACAATGAATCGGATTTTTCTTGAGTCCCAATGTTTGAACACAATATTCTGTAACGAACGATACTTGAGACCCTTGATCTATGAGGGCTCTAAAAATGAAGTCACCAGCAGCAGTGGATACTTTTACTTTTGCTGTTGCAAGAAGTATTTGCGAATTAGAATTTGAACCCAAATAAGTTGAAACATGAGAAGTTTGATTTGAAGAACCAGCAATTGGATGCGCAGCAGTGTCATTGGATGAATGATTTGAATTCTCAATATGCATAACTGTGTTGTGCCTTCTATTACATTTTCGGCATGTCAACTTGCTTCGACATTTTATAGCAGAATGTCCTGGCAACAAACAGTTTAAACAAAGATTTTTAGATTTTAAAAAATCCATCTTACTTTCATGAGTAAGTGACTTAAAGTTTGAACACTGGTAAAGAAGATGGGGTTCATTACAACTTGGACACGAACTCGTATTATTGGAAGTATGAAACGTTTTTACATAATTTGCTCGTTTATTGTTTGGAAATTTATCCCTTGTTTCACCAAAAATTGAAGCTGGTTTAGAGTCAATTGCCTCTAATGATCGAAAAGAATCTTCTAAAAACTCATAAAATTCTGAAAGTTTTGGAAGATCATAATCTTCAGAATCTATTCCAGACTGATTCGGTTTAGAAGTTCTATTTTGCGAGCTTTTAGTAGTCAAAAACCGCTCCCAATTCTTGCGGGTCACACTATCAAGTTTTTGAGAAAGAATAAAAATAATTAAAACATCCCATGATTCGGTTTTAACCTTTAAATTTTGGATTGAAGTCAAACAATCCTTGGTAGTATAAAGAAGTTTCTTTATGCTATCACAAGACTCTCTTCGCATAATAGGTTGTTCACATAATGTTTTTAAATACGATTCAATAATAAAACGTTTTTTATCAAACCTTTCGCAAAGCATTTGCCATGCAGAATCATAATTTGCAGCTGAACATGGAATAGAATGTATAATTTTCTCAGCTTCACCTGAGACACATTTTTTAAGATAAAAAAGTTTCCTAGCACTATCTAGACCCGGTTTATTATGAATCATTCCCGTAAATAAATCCCGAAACTGCATCCAGTTCTTATAATCGCCATCGAACTCGGGAAGACTAATGATTGGAAGATGAACACCACGTTCCTCATTTAAACTGCGATCACCAAAAGAAGTGTTATGATTGAATGAAGTTTCTTTATCAGCAGAAGAAGAAATTGCCTTAATTCTATCAACAATGTCGGACTTAAGGTCTAAAAACATGTCTTGAAATATATCATTATGTTTTTCAATAAAATATGTAGCCTCCGGTTTATCTTTCTTTTTCTCTTTGTATAGAAGAGAAAGCTTAATATGATTTTCACGAAAAGAAATCATGTAACTTTCTAAAATTTCTAGGCGGCCATTAAGATGACTGGCCTTAGCTAGACGCTCCTTAGGACTCTTACTAAAATTAGTTTTAAAATTAATTAAGTCATCAATCAAGTTCTGTTGCCTTATGAAAAGAGTTTCTAATGTTTCTTCCATTTCAAATTTGTAAGAAACCAATTCGTAAGAGAATTGAAAAAAAAGAAAACAAAGTATTTAAAATTATTTTGGTTAAAATCAAATCCTATAAAATCCAAAATGACACTAAACCCAAAAAATTCAAGCAGGGAAGTGTAAAAGTTATAAAATTAAAAGAGAAAAGAAATAAATGAAAAGAATAAAAAAGAAAAACAGTTTCACAATAACTGTTAAAAATAAACGGATTCTATTTAAGAATAGCGTTAAGCGATAATCACATGTGATGCAGATTTATATATTTTAACAGTGAACTTAATTTACTGTACTGTAAGTCCAATGCACCAAAAACAAGTTATGAGCTTGAGACTCCTCTGAACAATGCAAACTTCCACACGATTTATGTTGCAAAGAAATGGCTGCAATTGATGCAGACAGCAAAAAAATATAAGTTAAAAAAGAAGATGCACTGCACAAACAAAATTGAGTATATGTTGTAAGTATATACAAAACCGTTATGAACTTTACAGCAATTAATTAAGGATTGTGTGAGAAATATGTATGTACATAATTATGTATATTATATATACACACAAAATATTCACTTTTAATTGAAATTAATCAAAAAAAAACCGCACACCACACGCACACGATTATTAATTAATTCTTAATTGAATAATTATTAATAGTATCCGGCTCGAAGGACCAATGTTCGATAGCTCGGTGAAGTAAAGCTATAATTTTGCTTCAAGAGAAGCAATTCCAAAGAAAAGAAATAGAAAATAAATTTTTAAGACAAAAAATATTTATTGAAATTATAATTTATTTTATAAAGTGTTACTTGCCTGGCTGACGGTAGAATCTCAAGTGGAAGTAAGTTAAAGAAACAGAAAATGAAGAGGAATAGAAAATAGAATGACAGGACAGGTGAATGGATCATAATTGGGACATAAAGCTTGTGGGAGTTTTAAAGAAAGTAATAGATGCTAGGTGATGCCAAATTTAAAGTAAATTAAGTTAAATTGAATATTGAACACATCTTGGCCGGTGATTTGAACGCAAAACATGAAGATTGGGGAAATCAACATAGTAATCCCAGAGGTAACCATCTTTTTAATTTGATGGATCTTTACAGCGTTGAATATGGCGTTGACCTGCTGGCTACTGAAAAGCCATCATATCCAAGAAGTTGCTCCTTTTTGGATCTTTTGCTGTACGACACAAGACTGACAGTTACAGACAAAGTGGGTAATCACCCTCGTAACTGCTTACAGACAGTTGAGTACGACAGTGATCACTGCGGACTGGCTGCTGTAATGCAGATACCGAACGAACGCGTGGAGTTGGAGGAATACGTTGCAACGCACTCTTACAATTACAGTAAGATGCGCTGGCCTCGTTTCACCAACGCCTTAGCGAGAGAACTTCGTTCGAGTGACATAGCCCCACCAAACAACAGAAACCTAACAAATACAGAAATTGACCAACATTTATAACAAATGGAAGAAATAATAAAACGAACGATGGAACGGACAATACCAAAGTACAAAGAACGGGACCAAATGGACGCTTACAGAAACGCGACTATTGACGCACCACGTAAGCACAAGAGTGGCTTACTGACAAGACTCAAAAACTTGTACAGACGACTTACAGACCCACACGACTTGGAGGTTAGGACACTGAAGTCGACAATAAAAAATGTCAATCTGTTGATTATGGAGAACTACAGGTTATCAATTAACAAGTACTGGGACCGCAAGATCCGGTCAGTTAAGTCCAGTGACCCTAGTATGTTCCCTAAAATCAACAAGATATTCAGGAAAAAGAACGACAATGACCTTCCGTGTCTGAAACTTCAAAGAACTGACGAGAACACAGACGTACTCAGGACAGCGCAAATAGATCCAGAAGAAGCCATCTTTGACGATGACTTTTTTATAATTGAAGATCCGAAGGAAAAAGTGGAGGCGGTGGGAGCTGCTTTCCAGCAAGTGTACAAGGTGAATGCTTGCATTCGCCCCAACCACGACCTAGAAAACAGAGCCCTACTTAATCACTTTTACCTTCGAAATGATATAACACAATGGCGATCTGAGAACCGCGGTTTCATGCGGTTCAATGACGATTCCTTGGCAAATGCCATATTCGCCGAGCAAACGGGACCAAGTCCCCTGTTAGTGATGAAGGTTGAGCTTCAGCTCATCTTCAACTCAATAAAAAATAAAAAGTCAGCAGGTGTCGATGGTATATCCAACGTTGTACTAAGACATTTACCGATGGAGGCAATTGACATTTACACCACACTCTTCAATAATGCACTTAATAATGCATATTATCCAGTGCATTGGAAGACCACTGTGGTTCATCCTCTCCCGAAAAAGGGAAAGGATAACTCCAACCCGTCAAATCTTCGGTCGATAAGTCTTCTTCCGAGCATCAGCAAAGTTTTCGAAAAGATCATCAATAGGGTTCTGACTAAGTGGGCTGCGGACAACAAAATAATTCCGGATAAACAGTTCGGATTCAAGGCGGGTCATGACACAATTCATGCTGCGTCTAAACTCGTTTCTGATATCCAATGGAATAAAACAAAACAACAATGCACAGGTGCTGTTCTGGTTGATTTGGAAAAGGCCTTTGACACCGTATGGTTAGAGGGTCTTTACCTAAAACTGAGCAGGCTTGGCATAAGCAAGCCATTGTTGTATATACTTTATGATATGCTTAACGGTAGAAAGTTTGTTGTCAAAAGTGGCAATGTAACTTCTACCACAACATTCTTAATTAAAAATGGTCTTTAACAGGGAGCGGTGAATTCGCCGATTCTCTTCAGCATTTACACCAGCGATCTGATAGGTAGTCTTACAAAGGCAATTGCGTACGCCGACGATCTAATTGCGTACAGAACGGCCCAAAAGGTTGAGGTTATTAGAATTCTCTTGCAGCGTGATTTCGACAAGATTCAGCGATTTTGCGACGACTGGAAACTGAAAATAAATGTCCAGAAGTCGGAGACAATTCTGTTCCGGACTCCGTTGGCTAGGGCCACGAGGGATACGTGCAAGAATTGGCGCAAGATGGTTATCGTTGATCTTCACGGGCAGCCATTAGCGAGCAAAAGTGTAGTGAAGTACCTCGGTATCTGGTTAGATCAGTATTTATATTTCGATAGACATATAAATGCTGCTCTGACCAGGGCCAGAGGAGCCTTCGCTCTGACGAAACGGCTGTTTTTTAGCAGTCGGCTTGACTCCAGAGTGAAGGTAATTTGCTACATGGCCCTCATACGGCCGATGGTTGTCCTGTGTGGTTCAACGTTGCCCCTTCCTAGATGGAGAAGTTTCGGGTGTTCGAGCGGCAGTGTTTACGACGCTGTACTGGCTAAAATCGAACAGCCGAATCTTCTTACGTGCATTACTATTCCAACGAGGTCCTATACAACGGGGCTCGAATCAACAGAATTGACAATTTCGTGATAAAACTCGTTCGAGGTCACATTGCAAGAGCTATGTCTTCGACCAACAATTTAATTTTCGGGGCGTTCTATCCGAACGACGAGTATTTTGAAAGTGCACGCTTGAGCGGCTTCATTCCACCAGAGGCATTCCTCTTTTTAGATAGATGCGGTCTGATACAGGATAGATTGGCAGTTCCGCTAATCTACCACGTCAGACGACAAATCGTGGATAGGCGACTCCTGTACAATCGGGACGTCATGTCATGGCACAAGGCGGAGCAGAGCTCCTTCGGTTCAGTAGCGCTGTGTCCGAACGGGACCGAACTGATAGGGTGAAGCAGGAGAACCAGTTTTGGTGGCTTCAATCGGCACTTAATAGTGAGTAGTCGGGATGGGGTTTTTAAGCCTTGGCCGGCTTACATATTTGTTTTATAGTTTTACAGTTTTAGGGTTTAGTTTTAAGTAGAATAGGCATGGTGGCACAAAAAAAAATATAAAAAAAAAAAACAAAAAAAAAAACAAAAAAAAAAGAAAAGTACAAAAAATACAAAAAAAAAATTTAAAAAAAACATGGAATAAGAAAAAAGAAAAAAAAAAAGACCAAAATATGAAAAACAAAAAATGTTAGTTAGATTTGCTGCTGTGGTTGTTCTAGTTTTAAGTAGTTTATAGGTAGAATAGGTAGTTTTTAGGTAGAATAGGTAGTTTAAGTTAGTTTAAGTTTTATTTTAAGGACCTTATTTAAGTAGTTTTAAGTAAAAATAAAAAAGGATATTGATATTAGTTTTTTTCAAATTTTCTAATAAATACAAAATAAATAAAATTTAATTGAAGTAAAATAGATCTTAGGGCCGAAAGGCATTAGTATTAAGTATTATAGTTTAACTTAGAGTGTCCGTATGGGACCAGTAAGTTAGTAATAAGTTATGGATAATTAGGCTAGTTTTATGAATTTTTGTCGAGCTTTAAGATAGTCTTAAGAATGAATTAATAAAAATGAATTTGAAAAAAAAAAAAAAAAAATTCATTTTAATTAGGGCTAGTTGTACAAACGTGGTTCAACCTCGGATGAAGAAACTCACCGATCTCAGAGGATTATCTCTTCTTCAACCGTGGTTCAAATGTTTGTATAACCGGCACTTAAAACACTACTATTAAAAACTTGTAAATTAAACCTAAAAATTGAAAAGAGTAAATTCTTCTCCGAATTCCCTTATTTTGTGTTATTTATTTTATTTTAGGTAACAGTGCTGGAAATACTGAAGAAAACAGAGCAGGGCAGAGGAATTTTAGAAACTTACCGTATACAAAATGTCTTGAGTCCAGAAGATCGAACCATTGTTGTTCACAAGATTATTCAAAATTTTACTGAGTGCGAAGAAGGACAGCCCAAATAAAGTTGAGAGAGCCAACGCCGCTAAGCGGCGTGATATGCGGCAAGACACGGAAAAGGGCAAGGGAGAAATGACCACTGAAAGTGAATTCTCAGACTTCGAGTCTGAGAAAACAGAGTATGTGTCCGAAGGTGGAGAGGGGCTCTTCAGGCCTCCGAATATGGATCTAATCCTATCGGAGGCTGAGCCAGTCCCGGCGACAACGAAGGCTTTGGAGGTAGTGGCGGACCTCCAAGATGAAAGAGAACTGGTGAAGGAACTGCAAGCCAAACAGGCAGTCATCAACCAGTTCGAGGCAGACCTCAGAAAACTCAAGGAGGACATGAAGCCCCTCCTCAGTCAGCTAAAACTAAAACAAGAGGCGCGCCGACAACATGAGGCAGCTCAACGGCAACAAAAACAACAGCAGCAAAAACAACAGCAACAACAACCACAGCAGCAAAAACAACCACAACCCAAGCCCGCAACCAAAAACACAGGAGCGGAGCAAAATAGAAAGGCTCCATCAGCAGTGACAGGCCCAAGCTCTGAGGGCCCATCGAATTCAGCGAAAGCAATGCAGCAGCAACAACAACAGCTACGACAAATCCAGCAGCAGCAGCAACAGCAACAGCAGCAGCAGCAGAAACAGCAGCAGCAGAAACAGCAACAGCAGCAACAGCAGCAACACCAGAAACAACCACAGCCCAAGAAGGAGAAGGTGCCACCAATTAGGACCTACCGGGTTGACCTTGATGACTTAAAACAGGTAGTAAGTCGGCCACCAAAAACAATTTTGTTATAAATATATTAAATGAAAAAGAAAAGCGGTATTCGGTACAGTGCTTCTCACTGGCCGAATACAAAATAGTTAAAGAAGTGCTTAAGGAGGCCACAGCTGAGTTCTTCAGCTTCACGCCTAAAAGCGAAAAATTAAAGACGGTCCTACTGAATAAGTTCCTGCACGGAACCGGAGGCGCTCTTAGCTGAGCTCCGCCAAAAAGCCATCGACGATCTCGATTTTATCGGGGTCAAGCCTTTCACTACGGTGAAGTCCAGGCGAGGGGGTTACAGGCTGCCAATGTTCCTCGTAACATTATCGCCCCAAAGTAGGCTTGAGAGTCTGAGGGAAATCAAATGCCTCGACTATCAAGCCATACACTGGGAGACATTAAAAAGGCACGACGACATTTTACAATGAACGAAGTGCCAGAGGTTCGGCCATGCCGGAGCCAACTGCAATATGCAGTTGCGCTGCGTCAGGTGCTCCGAAACCCACATCAAGGGAGAGTGCAATCTGGGGAATGAGCGGGTTGAGGATTTGACCCAGCTCAAGTGTGTCCTTTGTGGAAACCAAGGGCACCCGGCTAGCTACAGGGGTTGCCCTAAGGTCCAACAAATCAAACAAAAACAGGCCAGTCAAAAAGCCGAAGAAAGTCGAACAGTTCGACGGGCTCCTACACAAAAATTCGTGGATCCCAAATTTTCCTACGCCCAAATGGTGTCAGGGAATGGGAACACGAGCCAGGCTCCACCAACGGTTGCCCCAAAGGCCCCTGTGCCTAAGGCACCAGAGGTGCAGCCTGACATTGTAGCCTTGTTGTTGAACATTCAAGGACAACTTACAGGACTGCAAAGTCAGATAAAGGAGCAAGGCAAAAGGGTAGACCATCTCTACTCTTTGTTGCCTGGCCTGGCGCAATTTAGACCATAATGGGCGCGATGCCGGAGACGCGCCTAAAAGTCCTAGCTGTGAATGTAAATTCACTGATTAGGATTGAACGAAGAGCCAATATGTTCCAATTGTTGAAAGACTACAGTCCCGATGTGTTTTTGGCTAGCGGAACTAAGCTAAACCACAAACACAAATTGACTCATAAAAATTACAATATCGTAAGAAGAGACCGACCCGACTCCACTCAAGGGGGCGGTGTCGCTCTCTTTATACGAAAAGGCATTAATTATAGAGTCATATACAACAATGAATTGCGAAAGCTCAAGACGCTAGAAGTTTGCGTTGTATGCATCTCTCTCACTAAAGGGAAGCGGATGTATATGATTGCGGCTTATGCGGCTGGAGCTCCGCAGGTTACTTACTTTGCTTCAGAACTCGAGATTCTTTTTAGGGAACTGAAACTGAGCTTGGAAGAAAACTATTTCATCTTGTTCGATAGCTCGGTGAAGTAAAGCTATAATTTTGCTTCAAGAGAAGCAATTCCAAAGAAAAGAAATAGAAAAGAAATTTTTAAGACAAAAAATATTTATTGAAATTATAATTTATTTTATAAAGTGTTACTTGCCTGGCTGACGGTAGAATCTCAAGTGGAAGTAAGTTAAAGAAACAGAAAATGAAGAGGAATAGAAAATAGAATGACAGGACAGGTGAATGGATCATAATTGGGACATAAAGCTTGTGGGAGTTTTAAAAAAAGTAATAGATGCTAGGTGATGCCAAATTTAAAGTAAATTAAGTTAAATTGAATATTGAACATACCGCCAGCCAAGAACGACTGTTATTAATTAAGGTTTAAAGTAAACAATTAAAATATCAATAATAAGAAAAAAGTTGAGTAAAAGAAATATATGTATGTATAAAGGCATTTCCTCCGATATAGTCGTTGAGTGAGGGATCAGGTTTGTCAGCGCCTGATACTCGCTGCAGGAAAAAAAAATAAAAAAAATCAGCTTTTAAGATGATAATGATGTATCTATCGGTTCGTTTGTAGGAAGCAGGCAAAGTTTTGTGATGGGGCGTTTATATTGTTTTCCATTCCATAAAAGCGTAACCACTCTGCAAATGTTGTCTTGTCCTGGATGGACTTGTATAACCCTTGCTAATGGCCATTTTGCTGGAGGAAAACGTTCATCAGTAATTAGCACAATATCGTTAACGCGGAAATTCCGTTTAATTTTTGAAAGCTTATTGGGTCTGTTTTGAAGCCTGGTCAAATATTCTGTTCTCCATCGATGCCAGAAATGTTGGAACATTTTTTGAATCTGCTGCCAACGTTGAAGATGATTCGTTTTCACATCCAGTAGTGAAGGTTCAGGTACTATAAAAGATGGTTCTCCGATGAGAAAATGCGATGGGGTAAGAGCTCTGGTATCGGATGGGTCATCGTTCATAGGGCAAAGAGGTCTGGAATTAAGAACACATTCAATTTGAATCAACAGCGTATTAATTTCTTCAAAAGTTAAAATTCGATTCAATAAGACTCTTTTTAAGTGGTACTTAACTGATTTTACCCCTGCCTACCACAAACCTCCAAAATGGGGTGAGGCAGGTGGAATGAAGTGCCACAAAGTTCCTTCAGATGCAATGGTCTCTCTTACATGTTTTGGACATAGTTCGTTGAATTCTCTATTCAGCTGACGAAGAGTTTTGTTAGCACCGACAAAGTTCGTCCCATTGTCGCTATATATGTTGCTGCAACTCCCTCTACGTCCAGTAAATCGTCTAAAGGCAGCTAAGAATCCTTCTGAAGACATGTCTGACACAAGCTCAATGTGAATCGCTTTTGTAACCAAGCATACAAACACACAAATGAAACCTTTATACGTTTTTGGTGATCTTCCCTTTGAAATACGGATGTCGAATGGACCAGCGTAGTCCACTCCAGTGTGTCGGAAGGGTCTGGTTTCGTTAACTCGTACTTTGGGGAGTGATCCCATAAGTTGTGTTGAACGCTTATAGTTAAAACGAAGACATAAAGTGCAGTCATGAAACTTTGATTTTGTAAGATTTCTCAGATTAAGAATCCAAAATTTATTCCTTATATATGACATCATTAATTGAGGTCCACCATGAATAGTTTTAATGTGCGAATCCGATACAATAAGTTTTGCTAGATTGCAATGATTTGATAAGATTATCGGGTGCTTTGCATACTGGTCAATTTCAGCAAAGCGAAGTCTTCCACCGACTCGCAAAATTCCCTCATCGTCGATGAAAGGATGAAGATTACTTATTTTACTCTTATTTGAGATTTGTTTGTCTGATTTTAAATCTTTTATCTCATATGCAAAGTACTGAGATTGGGATAAGCGTATGAGGCAAGAAAAGGAATTTTGAATTTCATTGGGATTGAGATATTCCTCAAAAGTATCCCTCATTTTGAAATTGAAGAGACGTTTTATATAACTTGTTACACGAAGAAGTTTGTTTAATGAAGAATATTTCAGTAGTAGATCAAAAGTAGGAGTAACATTTGCAGCTAAAGAATTAGCATCAGCTTTTTTCTCTAGTTCAGTTTGACAGTCTGAAACTCGTTGGTTTGGCCATTCAGAGAAAGGAAGACTAAGCCACTTAGGACCATGCCACCACAAAGCATGATTTTGTAAGTCATAAGGTTGAACCCCTCGTGAAGCACAATCAGCTGGGTTATCTTCTGAGCGTACATGGTACCAGTCTGAGATATTAGTCATTTCTTGTACTTCAGTTACTCTGTTGGCAACAAATGTTTTCCAACGAATTGGTAATGCATGAATCCATGCAAGGACAACTTTTGAATCAGTCCAAAAATATGGTTTTATGTTTAGTGATTGACTTTCAATTGCAGTCATGAATTTTTTGAAAAGTTTTGCTAGTAATACAGCAGCACATAATTCAAGTCGTGGTAACGATACTTGCTTGATTGGGGCAACCTTAGTTTTAGCCGTTATTAGATTGATAGAAATGTTATCATCATTTATGCAGCGATAGTAAAGTACTGCTGAATAGGCAGAGTTTGAGGCATCAGAAAAGCCATGCACTTCACCAAAAGAGGTGGTAAAAGTTCCTAACCATCTTGGAATTTTAATCGTTTCTAAGGCTTGTAGAGATTTACGATAGTTTTCCCATTCATCCTTAAGTGGAAGGGGAAGAGGGTCATCCCATCCTATGCCAGCGCACCACAATCTTTGAAAATAGATTTTTGCAAGAATGATCGTTGGGGCCAACCACCCAAGAGGATCAAACAGCTTAGCAGCATCAGACAATAGAGTGCGTTTCGTGTGCGAACTTCGTATTGGAAGTGTAATTTTAAAGAAAAAGTTATCACAATGAGGATTCCAGAAAAGGCCAAGAGCCTTAATCGAAGATTCGCAATTTCCCTCAAAATTAAATGATATTTCACAATCTTCAGATGGTAGATCATATAAAAGTTCTGGTGAGTTTGAAGACCACTTTCTTAATTTAAATCCACCAGATGTGAGAATCTTTTGGAGCTCTATTTGAATCTTTTTAGCTTTGTCTATGTCATCAGCTCCAGAAATAATATCATCCACATATATATCTCGTTTAAGAATCTCAGATCCAATTGGATATTTACTAGCTTCATCATCAGCTAGTTGCTGTAGCACTCGTATTGATAAAAATGGTGCACACGTTGTACCATAGGTAACGGTTACAAGTTTGTACAACTGCAGAGGCTTAGCAGGGTCATTCCTCCAAATAATTTGTTGAAACTTAGTTTCTTCAGGATGTATAAGGATTTGTCGAAACATTTTCTCTATATCCGAAGTAAAAACAACGAAGAAAGAACGCCATCGTAATATGACAGAAGATAAGTCGTTTTGTAAAATAGGACCTGGCAGTAATTCTTCATTAAGTGCCTTAGAAAATGGAGGCTTTGATGAGCCGTCAAATACTACACGCAATTTGGTGGTAGAACTGCTCTCTTTCCAAACACCGTGATGAGGAAGAATAAAAAGGTTGTCGGACTCAGAAAGGTCATTAAGATTACATGAGAGTTCCATGTGATTAAGATCAATGTATTCTTTTATAAATTTATAATATTCATTTTTAAGCTTAATATTTTTTATAAAAATTCTCTGTTCTAAATGATCGAATCTTTTTCGAGCATTATGACTAGAGTTTTTAAAGTTTGGGTAGTCTTCGCCTAAGACTTTTGACTTAAATGGAAGTCTAACAATATATCTTCCAGAAGAAGAACGATAATGTGTTTCTTGGAAATATTTTTTACAAGCCTTTTCTTCAGTGGTTTGCACGCGTTCTGAAGATACTTCTTCAAGTTCCCAGAACTTTCGAAGAGTGTTGTCTATGTTCACCTGAGTGTGAAAAGTTAAAATATTTTGAACATCTCTGTTCTGAGGATTCGAGTTTTTAATTGGTCCTGAAAGGATCCAACCTAATTGAGTCTGTTGTGCCAATGGGCCGTTAGTAGACTTGATGATACCGTCAAGGATGATTTCATGGAACACATCTGCACCAAGAAGTATATCTATGCGTCCAGGCTCTGCAAACTGAGGATCTGCCAGAGTTAGGTTTCCAATGTCGAAATAAAATGAAGAATTAAGTTTTGCAACAGGAAAATAATTACTTATTGAAGTCATAACCAAAGCCTTTACAAGTAGCGTAAATTTGGAATTCATGCACGAATTAAGCTTAAGCTCAACAAAATTTTTACATGCATCGGAAGTCATTGAGCCAATACCGTCTATAACACAATGAATCGGATTTTTCTTGAGTCCCAATGTTTGAACACAATATTCTGTAACGAACGATACTTGAGACCCTTGATCTATGAGGGCTCTAAAAATGAAGTCACCAGCAGCAGTGGATACTTTTACTTTTGCTGTTGCAAGAAGTATTTGCGAATTAGAATTTGAACCCAAATAAGTTGAAACATGAGAAGTTTGATTTGAAGAACCAGCAATTGGATGCGCAGCAGTGTCATTGGATGAATGATTTGAATTCTCAATATGCATAACTGTGTTGTGCCTTCTATTACATTTTCGGCATGTCAACTTGCTTCGACATTTTATAGCAGAATGTCCTGGCAACAAACAGTTTAAACAAAGATTTTTAGATTTTAAAAAATCCATCTTACTTTCATGAGTAAGTGACTTAAAGTTTGAACACTGGTAAAGAAGATGGGGTTCATTACAACTTGGACACGAACTCGTATTATTGGAAGTATGAAACGTTTTTACATAATTTGCTCGTTTATTGTTTGGAAATTTATCCCTTGTTTCACCAAAAATTGAAGCTGGTTTAGAGTCAATTGCCTCTAATGATCGAAAAGAATCTTCTAAAAACTCATAAAATTCTGAAAGTTTTGGAAGATCATAATCTTCAGAATCTATTCCAGACTGATTCGGTTTAGAAGTTCTATTTTGCGAGCTTTTAGTAGTCAAAAACCGCTCCCAATTCTTGCGGGTCACACTATCAAGTTTTTGAGAAAGAATAAAAATAATTAAAACATCCCATGATTCGGTTTTAACCTTTAAATTTTGGATTGAAGTCAAACAATCCTTGGTAGTATAAAGAAGTTTCTTTATGCTATCACAAGACTCTCTTCGCATAATAGGTTGTTCACATAATGTTTTTAAATACGATTCAATAATAAAACGTTTTTTATCAAACCTTTCGCAAAGCATTTGCCATGCAGAATCATAATTTGCAGCTGAACATGGAATAGAATGTATAATTTTCTCAGCTTCACCTGAGACACATTTTTTAAGATAAAAAAGTTTCCTAGCACTATCTAGACCCGGTTTATTATGAATCATTCCCGTAAATAAATCCCGAAACTGCATCCAGTTCTTATAATCGCCATCGAACTCGGGAAGACTAATGATTGGAAGATGAACACCACGTTCCTCATTTAAACTGCGATCACCAAAAGAAGTGTTATGATTGAATGAAGTTTCTTTATCAGCAGAAGAAGAAATTGCCTTAATTCTATCAACAATGTCGGACTTAAGGTCTAAAAACATGTCTTGAAATATATCATTATGTTTTTCAATAAAATATGTAGCCTCCGGTTTATCTTTCTTTTTCTCTTTGTATAGAAGAGAAAGCTTAATATGATTTTCACGAAAAGAAATCATGTAACTTTCTAAAATTTCTAGGCGGCCATTAAGATGACTGGCCTTAGCTAGACGCTCCTTAGGACTCTTACTAAAATTAGTTCTAAAATTAATTAAGTCATCAATCAAGTTCTGTTGCCTTATGAAAAGAGTTTCTAATGTTTCTTCCATTTCAAATTTTTAAGAAACCAATTCGTAAGAGAATTGAAAAAAAAGAAAACAAAGTATTTAAAATTATTTTGGTTAAAATCAAATCCTATAAAATCCAAAATGACACTAAACCCAAAAAATTCAAGCAGGGAAGTGTAAAAGTTATAAAATTAAAAGAGAAAAGAAATAAATGAAAAGAATAAAAAAGAAAAACAGTTTCACAATAACTGTTAAAAATAAACGGATTCTATTTAAGAATAGCGTTAAGCGATAATCACATGTGATGCAGATTTATATATTTTAACAGTGAACTTAATTTACTGTACTGTAAGTCCAATGCACCAAAAACAAGTTATGAGCTTGAGACTCCTCTGAACAATGCAAACTTCCACACGATTTATGTTGCAAAGAAATGGCTGCAATTGATGCAGACAGCAAAAAAATATAAGTTAAAAAAGAAGATGCACTGCACAAACAAAATTGAGTATATGTTGTAAGTATATACAAAACCGTTATGAACTTTACAGCAATTAATTAAGGATTGTGTGAGAAATATGTATGTACATAATTATGTATATTATATATACACACAAAATATTCACTTTTAATTGAAATTAATCAAAAAAAAACCGCACACCACACGCACACGATTATTAATTAATTCTTAATTGAATAATTATTAATAGTATCCGGCTCGAAGGACCAATGTTCGATAGCTCGGTGAAGTAAAGCTATAATTTTGCTTCAAGAGAAGCAATTCCAAAGAAAAGAAATAGAAAATAAATTTTTAAGACAAAAAATATTTATTGAAATTATAATTTATTTTATAAAGTGTTACTTGCCTGGCTGACGGTAGAATCTCAAGTGGAAGTAAGTTAAAGAAACAGAAAATGAAGAGGAATAGAAAATAGAATGACAGGACAGGTGAATGGATCATAATTGGGACATAAAGCTTGTGGGAGTTTTAAAGAAAGTAATAGATGCTAGGTGATGCCAAATTTAAAGTAAATTAAGTTAAATTGAATATTGAACACATCTTGGCCGGTGATTTGAACGCAAAACATGAAGATTGGGGAAATCAACATAGTAATCCCAGAGGTAACCATCTTTTTAATTTGATGGATTTTTACAGCGTTGAATATGGCGTTGACCTGCTGGCTACTGAAAAGCCATCATATCCAAGAAGTTGCTCCTTTTTGGATCTTTTGCTGTACGACACAAGACTGACAGTTACAGACAAAGTGGGTAATCACCCTCGTAACTGCTTACAGACAGTTGAGTACGACAGTGATCACTGCGGACTGGCTGCTGTAATGCAGATACCGAACGAACGCGTGGAGTTGGAGGAATACGTTGCAACGCAGTCTTACAATTACAGTAAGATGCGCTGGCCTCGTTTCACCAACGCCTTAGCGAGAGAACTTCGTTCGAGTGACATAGCCCCACCAAACAACAGAAACCTAACAAATACAGAAATTGACCAACATTTACAACAAATGGAAGAAATAATAAAACGAACGATGGAACGGACAATACCAAAGTACAAAGAACGGGACCAAATGGACGCTTACAGAAACGCGACTATTGACGCACCACGTAAGCACAAGAGTGGCTTACTGACAAGACTCAAAAACTTGTACAGACGACTTACAGACCCACACGACTTGGAGGTTAGGACACTGAAGTCGACAATAAAAAATGTCAATCTGTTGATTATGGAGAACTACAGGTTATCAATTAACAAGTACTGGGACCGCAAGATCCGGTCAGTTAAGTCCAGTGACCCTAGTATGTTCCCTAAAATCAACAAGATATTCAGGAAAAAGAACGACAATGACCTTCCGTGTCTGAAACTTCAAAGAACTGACGAGAACACAG
Organism: Eupeodes luniger; assembly: GCA_951509635.1. Taxonomy (NCBI): domain Eukaryota; kingdom Metazoa; phylum Arthropoda; class Insecta; order Diptera; family Syrphidae; genus Eupeodes; species Eupeodes luniger. The sequence goes on from OX608073.1 coordinate 213,439,781, forward strand.
ACGTACTCAGGACAGCGCAAATAGATCCAGAAGAAGCCATCTTTGACGATGACTTTTTTATAATTGAAGATCCGAAGGAAAAAGTGGAGGCGGTGGGAGCTGCTTTCCAGCAAGTGTACAAGGTGAATGCTTGCATTCGCCCCAACCACGACCTAGAAAACAGAGCCCTACTTAATCACTTTTACCTTCGAAATGATATAACACAATGGCGATCTGAGAACCGCGGTTTCATGCGGTTCAATGACGATTCCTTGGCAAATGCCATATTCGCCGAGCAAACGGGACCAAGTCCCCTGTTAGTGATGAAGGTTGAGCTTCAGCTCATCTTCAACTCAATAAAAAATAAAAAGTCAGCAGGTGTCGATGGTATATCCAACGTTGTACTAAGACATTTACCGATGGAGGCAATTGACATTTACACCACACTCTTCAATAATGCACTGAATAATGCATATTATCCAGTGCATTGGAAGACCACTGTGGTTCATCCTCTCCCGAAAAAGGGAAAGGATAACTCCAACCCGTCAAATCTTCGGTCGATAAGTCTTCTTCCGAGCATCAGCAAAGTTTTCGAAAAGATCATCAATAGGGTTCTGACTAAGTGGGCTGCGGACAACAAAATAATTCCGGATAAACAGTTCGGATTCAAGGCGGGTCATGACACAATTCATGCTGCGTCTAAACTCGTTTCTGATATCCAATGGAATAAAACAAAACAACAATGCACAGGTGCTGTTCTGGTTGATTTGGAAAAGGCCTTTGACACCGTATGGTTAGAGGGTCTTTACCTAAAACTGAGCAGGCTTGGCATAAGCAAGCCATTGTTGTATATACTTTATGATATGCTTAACGGTAGAAAGTTTGTTGTCAAAAGTGGCAATGTAACTTCTACCACAACATTCTTAATTAAAAATGGTCTTTAACAGGGAGCGGTGAATTCGCCGATTCTCTTCAGCATTTACACCAGCGATCTGATAGGTAGTCTTACAAAGGCAATTGCGTACGCCGACGATCTAATTGCGTACAGAACGGCCCAAAAGGTTGAGGTTATTAGAATTCTCTTGCAGCGTGATTTCGACAAGATTCAGCGATTTTGCGACGACTGGAAACTGAAAATAAATGTCCAGAAGTCGGAGACAATTCTGTTCCGGACTCCGTTGGCTAGGGCCACGAGGGATACGTGCAAGAATTGGCGCAAGATGGTTATCGTTGATCTTCACGGGCAGCCATTAGCGAGCAAAAGTGTAGTGAAGTACCTCGGTATCTGGTTAGATCAGTATTTATATTTCGATAGACATATAAATGCTGCTCTGACCAGGGCCAGAGGAGCCTTCGCTCTGACGAAACGGCTGTTTTTTAGCAGTCGGCTTGACTCCAGAGTGAAGGTAATTTGCTACATGGCCCTCATACGGCCGATGGTTGTCCTGTGTGGTTCAACGTTGCCCCTTCCTAGATGGAGAAGTTTCGGGTGTTCGAGCGGCAGTGTTTACGACGCTGTACTGGCTAAAATCGAACAGCCGAATCTTCTTACGTGCATTACTATTCCAACGAGGTCCTATACAACGGGGCTCGAATCAACAGAATTGACAATTTCGTGATAAAACTCGTTCGAGGTCACATTGCAAGAGCTATGTCTTCGACCAACAATTTAATTTTCGGGGCGTTCTATCCGAACGACGAGTATTTTGAAAGTGCACGCTTGAGCGGCTTCATTCCACCAGAGGCATTCCTCTTTTTAGATAGATGCGGTCTGATACAGGATAGATTGGCAGTTCCGCTAATCTACCACGTCAGACGACAAATCGTGGATAGGCGACTCCTGTACAATCGGGACGTCATGTCATGGCACAAGGCGGAGCAGAGCTCCTTCGGTTCAGTAGCGCTGTGTCCGAACGGGACCGAACTGATAGGGTGAAGCAGGAGAACCAGTTTTGGTGGCTTCAATCGGCACTTAATAGTGAGTAGTCGGGATGGGGTTTTTAAGCCTTGGCCGGCTTACATATTTGTTTTATAGTTTTACAGTTTTAGGGTTTAGTTTTAAGTAGAATAGGCATGGTGGCACAAAAAAAAATATAAAAAAAAAAAAAACAAAAAAAAAACAAAAAAAAAAGAAAAATACAAAAAATACAAAAAAAAAATTTAAAAAAAACATGGAATAAGAAAAAAGAAAAAAAAAAAGACCAAAATATGAAAAACAAAAAATGTTAGTTAGATTTGCTGCTGTGGTTGTTCTAGTTTTAAGTAGTTTATAGGTAGAATAGGTAGTTTTTAGGTAGAATAGGTAGTTTAAGTTAGTTTAAGTTTTATTTTAAGGACCTTATTTAAGTAGTTTTAAGTAAAAATAAAAAAGGATATTGATATTAGTTTTTTTCAAATTTTCTAATAAATACAAAATAAATAAAATTTAATTGAAGTAAAATAGATCTTAGGGCCGAAAGGCATTAGTATTAAGTATTATAGTTTAACTTAGAGTGTCCGTATGGGACCAGTAAGTTAGTAATAAGTTATGGATAATTAGGCTAGTTTTATGAATTTTTGTCGAGCTTTAAGATAGTCTTAAGAATGAATTAATAAAAATGAATTTGAAAAAAAAAAAAAAAAAAATTCATTTTAATTAGGGCTAGTTGTACAAACGTGGTTCAACCTCGGATGAAGAAACTCACCGATCTCAGAGGATTATCTCTTCTTCAACCGTGGTTCAAATGTTTGTATAACCGGCACTTAAAACACTACTATTAAAAACTTGTAAATTAAACCTAAAAATTGAAAAGAGTAAATTCTTCTCCGAATTCCCTTATTTTGTGTTATTTATTTTATTTTAGGTAACAGTGCTGGAAATACTGAAGAAAACAGAGCAGGGCAGAGGAATTTTAGAAACTTACCGTATACAAAATGTCTTGAGTCCAGAAGATCGAACCATTGTTGTTCACAAGATTATTCAAAATTTTACTGAGTGCGAAGAAGGACAGCCCAAATAAAGTTGAGAGAGCCAACGCCGCTAAGCGGCGTGATATGCGGCAAGACACGGAAAAGGGCAAGGGAGAAATGACCACTGAAAGTGAATTCTCAGACTTCGAGTCTGAGAAAACAGAGTATGTGTCCGAAGGTGGAGAGGGGCTCTTCAGGCCTCCGAATATGGATCTAATCCTATCGGAGGCTGAGCCAGTCCCGGCGACAACGAAGGCTTTGGAGGTAGTGGCGGACCTCCAAGATGAAAGAGAACTGGTGAAGGAACTGCAAGCCAAACAGGCAGTCATCAACCAGTTCGAGGCAGACCTCAGAAAACTCAAGGAGGACATGAAGCCCCTCCTCAGTCAGCTAAAACTAAAACAAGAGGCGCGCCGACAACATGAGGCAGCTCAACGGCAACAAAAACAACAGCAGCAAAAACAACAGCAACAACAACCACAGCAGCAAAAACAACCACAACCCAAGCCCGCAACCAAAAACACAGGAGCGGAGCAAAATAGAAAGGCTCCATCAGCAGTGACAGGCCCAAGCTCTGAGGGCCCATCGAATTCAGCGAAAGCAATGCAGCAGCAACAACAACAGCTACGACAAATCCAGCAGCAGCAGCAACAGCAACAGCAGCAGCAGCAGAAACAGCAGCAGCAGAAACAGCAACAGCAGCAACAGCAGCAACACCAGAAACAACCACAGCCCAAGAAGGAGAAGGTGCCACCAATTAGGACCTACCGGGTTGACCTTGATGACTTAAAACAGGTAGTAAGTCGGCCACCAAAAACAATTTTGTTATAAATATATTAAATGAAAAAGAAAAGCGGTATTCGGTACAGTGCTTCTCACTGGCCGAATACAAAATAGTTAAAGAAGTGCTTAAGGAGGCCACAGCTGAGTTCTTCAGCTTCACGCCTAAAAGCGAAAAATTAAAGACGGTCCTACTGAATAAGTTCCTGCACGGAACCGGAGGCGCTCTTAGCTGAGCTCCGCCAAAAAGCCATCGACGATCTCGATTTTATCGGGGTCAAGCCTTTCACTACGGTGAAGTCCAGGCGAGGGGGTTACAGGCTGCCAATGTTCCTCGTAACATTATCGCCCCAAAGTAGGCTTGAGAGTCTGAGGGAAATCAAATGCCTCGACTATCAAGCCATACACTGGGAGACATTAAAAAGGCACGACGACATTTTACAATGAACGAAGTGCCAGAGGTTCGGCCATGCCGGAGCCAACTGCAATATGCAGTTGCGCTGCGTCAGGTGCTCCGAAACCCACATCAAGGGAGAGTGCAATCTGGGGAATGAGCGGGTTGAGGATTTGACCCAGCTCAAGTGTGTCCTTTGTGGAAACCAAGGGCACCCGGCTAGCTACAGGGGTTGCCCTAAGGTCCAACAAATCAAACAAAAACAGGCCAGTCAAAAAGCCGAAGAAAGTCGAACAGTTCGACGGGCTCCTACACAAAAATTCGTGGATCCCAAATTTTCCTACGCCCAAATGGTGTCAGGGAATGGGAACACGAGCCAGGCTCCACCAACGGTTGCCCCAAAGGCCCCTGTGCCTAAGGCACCAGAGGTGCAGCCTGACATTGTAGCCTTGTTGTTGAACATTCAAGGACAACTTACAGGACTGCAAAGTCAGATAAAGGAGCAAGGCAAAAGGGTAGACCATCTCTACTCTTTGTTGCCTGGCCTGGCGCAATTTAGACCATAATGGGCGCGATGCCGGAGACGCGCCTAAAAGTCCTAGCTGTGAATGTAAATTCACTGATTAGGATTGAACGAAGAGCCAATATGTTCCAATTGTTGAAAGACTACAGTCCCGATGTGTTTTTGGCTAGCGGAACTAAGCTAAACCACAAACACAAATTGACTCATAAAAATTACAATATCGTAAGAAGAGACCGGCCCGACTCCACTCAAGGGGGCGGTGTCGCTCTCTTTATACGAAAAGGCATTAATTATAGAGTCATATACAACAATGAATTGCGAAAGCTCAAGACGCTAGAAGTTTGCGTTGTATGCATCTCTCTCACTCAAGGGAAGCGGATGTATATGATTGCGGCTTATGCGGCTGGAGCTCCGCAGGTTACTTACTTTGCTTCAGAACTCGAGATTCTTTTTAGGGAACTGAAACTGAGCTTGGAAGAAAACTATTTCATCTTGGCCGGTGATTTGAACGCAAAACATGAAGATTGGGGAAATCAACATAGTAATCCCAGAGGTAACCATCTTTTTAATTTGATGGATCTTTACAGCGTTGAATATGGCGTTGACCTGCTGGCTACTGAAAAGCCATCATATCCAAGAAGTGGCTCCTTTTTGGATCTTTTGCTGTACGACACAAGACTGACAGTTACAGACAAAGTGGGTAATCACCCTCGTAACTGCTTACAGACAGTTGAGTACGACAGTGATCACTGCGGACTGGCTGCTGTAATGCAGATACCGAACGAACGCGTGGAGTTGGAGGAATACGTTGCAACGCACTCTTACAATTACAGTAAGATGCGCTGGCCTCGTTTCACCAACGCCTTAGCGAGAGAACTTCGTTCGAGTGACATAGCCCCACCAAACAACAGAAACCTAACAAATACAGAAATTGACCAACATTTACAACAAATGGAAGAAACAATAAAACGAACGATGGAACGGACAATACCAAAGTACAAAGAACGGGACCAAATGGACGCTTACAGAAACGCGACTATTGACGCACCACGTAAGCACAAGAGTGGCTTACTGACAAGACTCAAAAACTTGTACAGACGACTTACAGACCCACACGACTTGGAGGTTAGGACACTGAAGTCGACAATAAAAAATGTCAATCTGTTGATTATGGAGAACTACAGGTTATCAATTAACAAGTACTGGGACCGCAAGATCCGGTCAGTTAAGTCCAGTGACCCTAGTATGTTCCCTAAAATCAATAAGATATTCAGGAAAAAGAACGACAATGACCTTCCGTGTCTGAAACTTCAAAGAACTGACGAGAACACAGACGTACTCAGGACAGCGCAAATAGATCCAGAAGAAGCCATCTTTGACGATGACTTTTTTATAATTGAAGATCCGAAGGAAAAAGTGGAGGCGGTGGGAGCTGCTTTCCAGCAAGTGTACAAGGTGAATGCTTGCATTCGCCCCAACCACGACCTAGAAAACAGAGCCCTACTTAATCACTTTTACCTTCGAAATGATATAACACAATGGCGATCTGAGAACCGCGGTTTCATGCGGTTCAATGACGATTCCTTGGCAAATGCCATAATCGCCGAGTAAACGGGACCAAGTCCCTTGTTAGTAACGAAGGTTGAGCTTCAGCTCATCTTCAACTCAATAAAAAATAAAAAGTCAGCAGGTGTCGATGGTATATCCAACGTTGTACTAAGACATTTACCGATGGAGGCAATTGACATTTACACCACACTCTTCAATAATGCACTGAATAATGCATTTTTTTTTTTTTTTTTTTTTCCAATTCATTTTTATTAATTCAATCTTAAATCTATCTTAAAGCTAGACAAAAATTCATAAAACTAGCCTAATTAACCATAACTTACAACTAACTTACTGGTCCCATACGGACACTCTAAGTTAAACAATAATACTTAATGCTAATGCCTTTCGGCCCTAAGATCTATTTAACTTCATTTCATTTTATTTATTTTTGTATTCATTAGAAAATTTAGAAAAAAACTAATGTCAATATCCTTTTTTATTTTTACTTAAAAACTACTTAAAATAAGGTCCTTAATATAAAACTTAAATCTAACTAAAACTACCTATTCTACCTATAACCTACTTAAAACTAGAACAACCACAGCAGCAAATCTAACTATGTAACGTTTTTTGTTTTTCATATTTTGTCTTTTTTTTTTTCCATGTTTTTTTTTTATTTTTTTTTTTTGTATTTTTTTGTATTTTTCTTTTTTGTATTTTTTGTATTTTTTTTTGTACGTTTTTTTTTTTTTTGTTGTGCCACCATGCCTATTCTACTTAAAACTAAACCCTAAAACTATAAAACAAGTATGTAAGCCGGCCAAGGCTTTAAACCCCATCCCGACTACCCACTATCAAGTGCCGATTGAAGCCACCAAAACTGGTTCTCCTGCTTCACCCTATCAGTTCGGTCCCGTTCGGACACAGCCCTACTGAACCGAAGGAGCTCTGCTCCGCCTTGTGCCATGACGTCCCGATTGTACAGGAGTCGCCTATCCACGGTTCGTCGTCTGACGTGGTAGATTAGCGGAACTGCCAATCTATCCTGTATCAGACCGCATCTGTCTAAAAAGAGGAATGCCTCTGGTGGAATGAAGCCGCCCAAGCGTGCACTCTCAAAATACTCGTCGTTCGGATAGAACGCCCCGAAAATTAAATTGTTGGTCGATGACATAGCTCTTGCAATGTGACCTCGGACGAGTTTTATCGCGAAATTGTCAATTCTGTTGATTCGAGCCCCATTGTATAGGACCTCGTTGGAATAGTAATGCACATAAGAAGATTCGGCTGTTCTGTATAAGCCGGTACAGCGTCGTAAACACTGCCGCTCGAACACCCGAAACTTCTCCATCTGGGAAGGGGCAACATTGAACCACACAGGACAACTATAAACGATCATCGGCCGTATGAGGGCCATGTAGCAAATTACCTTCACTCTGGGGTCAAGCCGACTGCTAAAAAACAGCCGTTTCGTCAGAGCGAAGGCTCCTCTGGCCCTGGTCAGAGCAGCATTTATATGTCTGTCGAAATATAAATACTGATCTAACCAGATACCGAGGTACTTCACTACACTTTTGCTCGCCAATGGCTGCCCGTGAAGATCAACGATAACCATCTTGCGCCAATTCTTGCACATATCCCTCGTGGCCCTAGCCAACGGAGTCCGGAACAGAATTGTCTCCGACTTCTGGACATTTATTTTCAGTTTCCAGTCGTCGCAATATCGCTGAATCTTGTCGAAATCACGCTGCAAGAGAATTCTAATAACCTCAACCTTTCGGGCCGTTCTGTACGCAATAAGATCGTCGGCGTACGCAATTGCCTTTGTAAGACTACCTATCAGATCGCTGGTGTAAATGCTGAAGAGAATCGGCGAATTCACCGCTCCCTGTTAAAGACCATTTTTAATTAAGAATGTTGTGGTAGAAGTTACATTGCCACTTTTGACAACAAACTTTCTACCGTTAAGCATATCATAAAGTATATACAACAATGGCTTGCTTATGCCAAGCCTGCTCAGTTTTAGGTAAAGACCCTCTAACCATACGGTATCAAAGGCCTTTTCCAAATCAACCAGAACAGCACCTGTGCATTGTTGTTTTGATTTATTCCATTGGATATCAGAAACGAGTTTAGACGCAGCATGAATTGTGTCATGACCCGCCTTGAACCCGAACTGTTTATCCGGAATTATTTTGTTGTCCGCAGCCCACTTAGTCAGAGCCCTATTGATGATCTTTTCGAAAACTTTGCTGATGCTCGGAAGAAGACTTATCGACCGAAGATTTGACGGGTTGGAGTTGTCCTTTCCCTTTTTCGGGAGAGGATGAACCACAGCGGTCTTCCAATGCACTGGATAATATGCATTATTCAGTGCATTATTGAAGAGTGTGGTGTAAATGTCAATTGCCTCCATCGGTAAATGTCTTAGTACAACGTTGGATATACCATCGACACCTGCTGACTTTTTATTTTTTATTGAGTTGAAGATGAGCTGAAGCTCAACCTTCGTCACTAACAGGGGACTTGGTCCCGTTTGCTCGGCGATTATGGCATTTGCCAAGGAATCGTCATCGAACCGCATAAAACCGCGGTTCTCAGATCGCCAATGTGTTATATCATTTCGAAGGTAAAAGTGATTAAGTAGGGCTCTGTTTTCCAGGTCGTGGTTGGGGCGAATGCTAACATTCACCTTGTACACTTGCTGGAAAGCAGCTCCCACCGCCTCCACTTTTTCCTTCGGATCTTCAATTATATAAAAGTCATCGTCAAAGATGGCTTCTTCTGGATCTATTTGCGCTGTCCTGAGTACGTCTGTGTTCTCGTCAGTTCTTTGAAGTTTCAGACACGGAAGGTCATTGTCGTTCTTTTTCCTGAATATCTTGTTGATTTTAGGGAACATACTAGGGTCACTGGAATTAACTGACCGGATCTTGCGGTCCCAGTACTTGTTAATTGATAACCTGTAGTTCTCCTTAATCAACAGATTGACATTTTTTATTGACGACTTCAGTGTCCTAACCTCCAAGTCGTGTGGGTCTGTAAGTCGTCTGTACAAGTTTTTGAGTCTTGTCAGTAAGCCACTTTTGTGCTTACGTAATGCGTCAATAGTCGCGTTTCTGTATGCGTCCATTTGGTCCCGTTCTTTGTACTTTGGTATTGTCCGTTCCATCGTTCGTTTTATTGTTTCGTCCATCTGTTGTAAATGTTGGTCAATTTCTGTATTTGTCAGGTTTCTGTTGTTTGGTGGGGCTATGTCACTCGAACGAAGGTCTCTCGCTAGGGCGTTGGTGAAACGAGGCCAGCGCATCTTACTGTAATTGTAAGAATGCGTTGCAACGTATTCCTCCAACTCCACGCGTTCGTTCGGAATCTGCATTATAGCAGCCAGTCCGCAGTGATCACTGTCGTACTCGACTGTCTGTAAGCAGTTTCGAGGGTGATAACCCACTTTGTCTGTAACTGTCAGTCTTGTGTCGTACAGCAAAAGATCCAGAAAGGAGTCGCTTCTAGGATACGATGGCTTTTCAGTAGCCAGCAGGTCGACGCCATATTCAACGCTGTAAAGATTCATCGAATTAAAAAGATGGTTACCTCTGGGATTACTATGTTGATTTCCCCAATCTTTATGTTTTGCGTTTAAATCACCGGCCAAGATGAAATAGTTTTCTTCCAAGCTCAGTTTCAGTTCCCTAAAAAGAATCTCGAGTTCTGAAGCAAAGTAAGTAACCTGCGGAGCTCCAGCCGCATAAGCCGCAATCATATACATCCGCTTCCCTTGAGTGAGAGAGATGCATACAACGCAAACTTCTAGCGTCTTGAGCTTTCGCAATTCATTGTTGTATATGACCTTATAATTAATGCCTTTTCGTATAAAGAGAGCGACACCGCCCCCTTGAGTGGAGTCGGGCCGGTCTCTTCTTACGATATTGTAATTTTTATGAGTCAATTTGTGTTTGTGGTTTAGCTTAGTTTCGCTAGCCATAAACACATCGGGACTGTAGTCTTTCAACAATTGGAACATATTGGCTCTTCGTTCAATCCTAATCAGTGAATTTACATTCACAGCTAGGACTTTTAGGCGCGTCTCCGGCAGCGCGCCCATTATGGTCTAGATTGCGCCAGGCCAGGCAACAAAGAGTAAAGATGATCTACCCTTTTGCCTTGCTCCTTTATCTGACTTTGCAGCCCTGTTAGTTGACCTTGAATGCTCAACAACAAGGCTACAATGTCAGGCTGCACCTCTGGTGCCTTAGGCACAGGGGTCTTTGGGGCAACCGTTGGTGGAGCCTGTCTCGCATTCCCATTCCCTGACACCATTTGGGCGAAAGAAAATTTGGGATCGACGAATTTTTGTATTGGAGCCTGTCGAACTGTTCGACTTCTTTCGGCTTTTTGACTGGCCTGTTTCTGTTTCATTACTTGGACCTTAGGGCATCCCCTATAGCTAGCCGGGTGCCCTTGGTTTCCACAAAGGACACACTTGAGCTGGGTTAAATCTTCAACCCGCTCATTCCCCAGCTTGCATTCTCCCTCGTTGTGGGTTTCTGAACACCTGACACAGCGCAACTGCATATTGCAGTTGGCTTTGGCATGGCCAAACCTCTGGCACTTCGTACATTGTAAAATGTCGTCGTGCCTTTTTAATTTATCCCAGTGTACAGTTTGATAGTCGAGGGATTTTATTTTCTTCACACTATCAAAACTGCTTTGGGGCGATAATGTTACGAGGAACATTGGCAGCCTATAACCCCCTCGCCTGGACTTCACCGTAGTGAAAGGCTTGACCCCGATAAAATCGAGATCATCAGTGGCTTTTTCACGGAGCTCAGCTAAGAGCGCCTCCGGTTCCGTGCAGGAACTTATGCCCTTCAGAAGGACCGTCTGAAATTTTTCGCTTTTAGGCGTGTAGCTGAAGAACTCAGCTGTGGCCTCTTTTAGTAACCCCTTTACTAAGTTGTATTCGGCCAGTGAGAAGCACTGGACCGAATAGTTCTTTTCTCTTTCATTTAATATTTTGATAAAAAAGTTGCCCTTGGTGGCCGACTTACATACCTGTTTTATGTCGTCCAGGTCAACTTTATGCGTCCTAATGGGTGGTATTTTTTCTTTTCCAGCCTGTGGTTGTTTCTGGTGTTGCTGCTGCTGTTTCTGCTGCTGCTGTTGCTGCTGTTGCTGCTTCTGAGGCTGTTGTTGTTGCTGTTGCTTCTGTTTCTGCTGCTGCTGTTTCTGCTGCTCCTGCTGCCTTGGTTGTAGCTGTTGTTGTTGCTGCTGTTTGGCCTTAGCCGAATTCGATGGGCCCTCAGACATTGGGCCTGCTACTGTTGATGGCGTCTTTTTATTTTGCTCCGCTCCTGTGTTTTTAGAAGCGGGCTTGGGTTGTGGTTATTTTTGTTGCTGTGGTTGTTTTTGCTGCTGTTGTTTTTGTTGCAGCTGCCGTTGCGCTGCCTCTTGTTGACGGCGCGCCTCTTGTTTGAGCTTTAGCCGACTGAGGAGGGGCTCTATTTCTTGCTTGAGCTTATTCAGGCTTTGCTCGTACTGGCTGATTTCTGCCTGTTTGGATTGCAGGGCCTGCACCAGTTCTGTTTCCTCTTGGAGGTCCGCCTCTACCTCCAAAGCCTTCCTTGTCGGCGGGACTGGCTCTGGCTCCGATAGGATTAAATCCCTATTCGGAGGCTTGAAGAGCCCCTCTCCACCTTCGGACAAATACTGTGTTTTCTCAGACTCGGAGTAGTCTGAGAACTCACTCTCGGTGGTTATTCCTCCCTTACCACCCTCCATTTTTTTTCGCATATCCCGCCGCTTCGCGGAGTTGGTCCTCTCCAATTTGTTTGGGCTATGTTTCTTCAACTTCCTCTTTTTAGTTGTTGCTGGTATCCATTGGTCAGATGCCTGACCAGATGTTGTTTCTGTTATACGGGGTACCGCTGCTGGCACCACCGTAACATCGCCTGATTTGTTGGCAGAGGTATCTTTCGATACCCCTGCTTTCCTCTCCTTCTCCATCTGCTTTTCTTCCCAATCGATAAAATCCACTATTTCACGATTGTGGAAAAAAGCATAAATATTTTTTGTGGACTCAGCCCGGGACTCGAACCCACGACCTCTGGCTTCGTCTTCGGACGCCACCTCCACTAGGCTACGATTAGTTAATGAAAACTGTGGCACACTGCCTTCTTAAATCACTAAAACCTTACAAATGCCAGTTTATTTTTTTAATTAAAAGTCAACTACTTATCACTTCCAAACACTTGTTTTCACTTTGAAAGTCAAAGAACGACTGACTGAATAATGCATATTATCCAGTGCATTGGAAGACCGCTGTGGTTCATCCTCTCCCGAAAAAGGGAAAGGATAACTCCAACCCGTCAAATCTTCGGTCGATAAGTCTTCTTCCGAGCATCAGCAAAGTTTTCGAAAAGATCATCAATAGGGTTCTGACTAAGTGGGCTGCGGACAACAAAATAATTCCGGATAAACAGTTCGGATTCAAGGCGGGTCATGACACAATTCATGCTGCGTCTAAACTCGTTTCTGATATCCAATGGAATAAAACAAAACAACAATGCACAGGTGCTGTTCTGGTTGATTTGGAAAAGGCCTTTGACACCGTATGGTTAGAGGGTCTTTACCTAAAACTGAGCAGGCTTGGCATAAGCAAGCCATTGTTGTATATACTTTATGATATGCTTAACGGTAGAAAGTTTGTTGTCAAAAGTGGCAATGTAACTTCTACCACAACATTCTTAATTAAAAATGGTCTTTAACAGGGAGCGGTGAATTCGCCGATTCTCTTCAGCATTTACACCAGCGATCTGATAGGTAGTCTTACAAAGGCAATTGCGTACGCCGACGATCTAATTGCGTACAGAACGGCCCAAAAGGTTGAGGTTATTAGAATTCTCTTGCAGCGTGATTTCGACAAGATTCAGCGATTTTGCGACGACTGGAAACTGAAAATAAATGTCCAGAAGTCGGAGACAATTCTGTTCCGGACTCCGTTGGCTAGGGCCACGAGGGATACGTGCAAGAATTGGCGCAAGATGGTTATCGTTGATCTTCACGGGCAGCCATTAGCGAGCAAAAGTGTAGTGAAGTACCTCGGTATCTGGTTAGATCAGTATTTATATTTCGATAGACATATAAATGCTGCTCTGACCAGGGCCAGAGGAGCCTTCGCTCTGACGAAACGGCTGTTTTTTAGCAGTCGGCTTGACTCCAGAGTGAAGGTAATTTGCTACATGGCCCTCATACGGCCGATGGTTGTCCTGTATGGTTCAACGTTGCCCCTTCCCAGATGGAGAAGTTTCGGGTGTTCGAGCGGCAGTGTTTACGACGCTGTACTGGCTAAAATCGAACAGCCGAATCTTCTTACGTGCATTACTATTCCAACGAGGTCCTATACAACGGGGCTCGAATCAACAGAATTGACAATTTCGTGATAAAACTCGTTCGAGGTCACATTGCAAGAGCTATGTCTTCGACCAACAATTTAATTTTCGGGGCGTTCTATCCGAACGACGAGTATTTTGAAAGTGCACGCTTGAGCGGCTTCATTCCACCAGAGGCATTCCTCTTTTTAGATAGATGCGGTCTGATACAGGATAGATTGGCAGTTCCGTTAATCTACCACGTCAGACGACAAATCGTGGATAGGCGACTCCTGTACAATCGGGACGTCATGTCATGGCACAAGGCGGAGCAGAGCTCCTTCGGTTCAGTAGGGCTGTGTCCGAACGGGACCGAACTGATAGGGTGAAGCAGGAGAACCAGTTTTGGTGGCTTCAATCGGCACTTAATAGTGAGTAGTCGGGATGGGGTTTTTAAGCCTTGGCCGGCTTACATATTTGTTTTATAGTTTTACAGTTTTAGGGTTTAGTTTTAAGTAGAATAGGCATGGTGGCACAAAAAAAAATATAAAAAAAAAAAAAAAACAAAAAAAAAACAAAAAAAAAGAAAAATACAAAAAAAAATTTAAAAAAAACATGGAATAAGAAAAAAGAAAAAAAAAAGACCAAAATATGAAAAACAAAAAATGTTAGTTAGATTTGCTGCTGTGGTTGTTCTAGTTTTAAGTAGTTTATAGGTAGAATAGGTAGTTTATAGGTAGAATAGGTAGTTTAAGTTAGTTTAAGTTTTATTTTAAGGACCTTATTTAAGTAGTTTTAAGTAAAAATAAAAAAGGATATTGATATTAGTTTTTTTCAAATTTTCTAATAAATAAAATTTAATTTAAGTAAAATAGATCTTAGGGCCGAAAGGCATTAGTATTAAGTATTATAGTTTAACTTAGAGTGTCCGTATGGGACCAGTAAGTTAGTAATAAGTTATGGATAATTAGGCTAGTTTTATGAATTTTTGTCGAGCTTTAAGATAGTCTTAAGAATGAATTAATAAAAATGAATTTGAAAAAAAAAAAAAAAATTCATTTTAATTAGGGCTAGTTGTACAAACGTGGTTCAACCTCGGATGAAGAAACTCACCGATCTCAGAGGATTATCTCTTCTTCAACCGTGGTTCAAATGTTTGTATAACCGGCACTTAAAACACTACTATTAAAAACTTGTAAATTAAACCTAAAAATTGAAAAGAGTAAATTCTTCTCCGAATTCCCTTATTTTGTGTTATTTATTTTATTTTAGGTAACAGTGCTGGAAATACTGAAGAAAACAGAGCAGGGCAGATTAATTTTAGAAACTTACCGTATACAAAATGTCTTGAGTCCAGAAGATCGAACCATTGTTGTTCACAAGATTATTCAAAATTTTACTGAGTGCGACAAGAAAATGACAGTCAAGAGATGTGAAATGTTGGCACAGGAAATAATAAAAATGTTTCCTACAAAATGCTTGGTAAATTATTTGTTGTGATTAATACACCATAACAATTATTTTTTAAATTTATTGAATTATTTTTATTGAAACAGAGTTCGGAATTTGTGAAAGGAAAAAACAAAATTCCCCCCAAAGGTAAACTTTACGACAGGTATAGGGGACAGCTGCCTCTACATCGAAAAAACTAAAACTTATAGACATTTCAAATGATGATTTCAATAAAGGTTAAAGTTTTTGCCAAAATTAATCGAAAATAAAATTAATGAACCTCAACAGAATCTTCAGAGTCAAGAACTGAAGCAAAACAGGAACTGGGACGCAGTTCTAAGTCAATGGAAGGAAACAATATCTTACAGAAGGAGGTTTATCGAACAAAGCAATGATAATGACATCCGCGCAGTACTTCAGGAATGGCCCCTGTACAAGTATTCGCGTGCGCCAGAACTGGTAAATTGCTATGAATAATTAATTATTTTTATTAAAAATATCAAAATAAATTTCTTGATTGATAACGATTAATATTAAAATAAATAACAAAAAACAACAAAATATAAAAATTAAAATTAATTACTTTGTTGCGTTATAATTTATTTGTCGTTATTTAATTTACTTCCAGATAAACATCGACTTTGAGTTTATTAAACCTCAAAATAAATTCGACTTCAAACCATTGCCTTACAACTTTTCGCGGAAAGAATAAAGAGTCATTCCTTAAGATCATTTTTGGATCAAATAAAAGAAAACATTGAAGGTCTATAGGTACTAAAATTTCTTTAATTTTTTTGTTTGTTTTTTTTGTTTCAAGAGTTTTTTTATTTTACTAACAGATAACCTAAATATAGCTTACGCCACACTCTTGCATGGAGTTTTGCCCCCATCATCAAAAAACTATATGGGAAAATTCAAGAAATTCACAATTGAAGATTCCAAAAACGTATTCACCCTTGAAGTTGAAACTTCAAGTCAAATTGAACTCATCCTGCAAAGAAAAAGAGAAGAATGTATTAAAATGAAAATGAAGCTGCAGCCTGTCATTATTGTAGTTGGTGAAAAATTTAAGTATAATCAGTTTTATGTATCCCTGGACAATGTTAAATTGAAATTAGAATCATATCTAGACTGTATTGATTTTTATCTTAAGCTTGTATATGTGTTGAATATAGAACACCCTCCGCAATGCAAGTCGGTGTGGGTTTTTATTCAAAATTTTTTGTTCAATATTCAAGACGGTCCAAAAATTCCTTCAGTACAATCTTTATTAAATGATTTGAATTCATTTCTAATTTAAAACTGGTCACTTGGCATCAATTTTTTCATACTAATAACTTTTTGGCTATAATTCGGTTTATATTCAAACTTCCACAATGTTTAGAAAACGATAAGGTTTTTCGAAACATTAAAAAAACTTACATTTTTTTGAAAATTTAATATTCCGCAAAAGGGATATTAAATTTTCAAATAAATTTATGTTTTTTTTTTTAAATTCAAAATCACGCAGAGGGATATTGAATTAGTGCGAAGTTTAAAAAAATCAAGTTTGTTTAAAGTTATAATCATTTAGGTTATTTGTCAAATAATTCTATTTTTCGATTTTCTTGAAATGTTAGTTTTTTTTTTTGAAAACTCAATGTCTTGAAAACAAGATGATTTTTGAATTATTAAAAGCCTAATTTTTTGAATAATTAATACTCCGTTAGAGCCCGTTCACACGATTCGGTATTTTCGCCGTATCGGATATTTTCTCGATTCGGTGTCTTTCGGTTGGAGTGTTCAGACGGTACGGTAATTTAACCGTACACCGTACTCAACCCTACACCGTATTCGGTGTAAAACACAAAAACGACTATATACTAGCAATACATTATTCCACAGTAGCCCAGACGAAAAATGACGCACTTTCGGTCAAAATACCGAATCGTCTGAACGCACTGTATATAAATACATTGCCACTATAAACCGAATCGGTTTTTTTGCCGTACGACCGAAAACGATTTGCAGAGACAAAACCGAATGACAAAATCGACCGAATCGGTGATTTTACCGTATACGGTTAAATGCCGTATCGTCTGAATATACTCATTTAAATTATATTGCCACTGGCTTATACGGTAAAATCGCCGATACGGCAAAACCGCCGATTCGGTATCGTGTGAACGGGCTCTTAGGGGAAAATAGAACAATTGCATATTCAGATTAAGAGAAGTCATTTCTCTTTCTTCTTTTTTTGTTCTTTCATTCAAATATTTGCAAATTTAAAATCAAATTATCTACAAATGTTATCCAAAATGCTTTTTACTGATAAGAAATTTTTAACTTTAAGATATATTTATGTACGTCTTTACATCTATATATATAAAAGAAAGTCGTGTTAGTTACACTATTTATAACTCAAGAACGGCTGTACCGATATGGCTGAAAATTGGTGGGTAGGTAGCCTAGAGCCAGGAGACGGACATAGGATACTTTTTATCCTGTTCGACAGCGTTCCCGTGTGACTTGCCATAAAACGTCAGTCACTATAAAACGTGGTATAACAAAAAAGAATCAGACTTGGAATAACAAAACGCAAATGACAGCTATGTACATATGTTATGGACGAACATCTCAATTTATGATCGCAATATTATTGTATTGCAAATTATTTGTCTAAAGTCAAAATTATCTGTTAGCTTCAAACGATTCTAACAGATGGCAACATCTGTGGACTGGATTGAGTTAGTATTCAATAGATGGCGCTATGTCAAATTTCCAAACGTTTTATATAAGCTACAATTTAATAGCATAACCACCACATGTTGCTGAGGCATAAGTATATGTTAAATTTATTTTGTAGTAAACGAAATACAGTGAATTTTACTTTTTCAATTGTTGGTGTTAGCAATTTTCGAACAATTACCAGCTATTGGGAACGGTAAAATAGAACTGCAAAATTGCCAGACAATTTCTGCACTGTTCTTCAGAAAAAAAAAAACTAATTGATTCAAAGTATATTTCCGGATATACAGAGTAATTACTTAAATCATAACTGGCTCAGTCATCGGGCTATTTTGGCAGCCAAAAATATTGATGTTGACGAAATTAACTTACAGGTATAACAATTGTTACCAGGCATTCTGATGTCTTTTAAATCAATCGATACTGTTGTTAATGGATATACAGAGTAGACATACCTGGAATGCCACCACATAATCTTCGATTAAAGATTGGTTCACCTATTATTGTCCCGCGTGATTTGAATCCACCTTAATTAAGCAACGGTACACGTTTACTCATAAAAAAGATCAACGGAAATATTGTTGAAGCAACCATTTTAACTGGGAAGTTTAAAGAAAAAGTGGTCCTGTTGCCACGTAGTCCAATGATACAGTCAGATTCTACCATATCTTCAAAAGGTTACAGTTTCAAATTCATTTAGATTTTGACATGTCTCCAGGCTCAACAATGTACATTTGTGGTTTAGATTTGGAAAATCCATGTTTTTCTTATATGCAGCTATATGCAGCCAATAAACGATTTTATGGAAGTTCATAGTTATACAATAGAAAATTCACAAAATATTGAACCTACAAATGTAACACCAATTATAAGAACAGACCATCTCAATGAAGAAGAAGAAAAGGCAATTAAGCATTTTTGTTATAAATATAAAGACATTTTCTTCCAGGAGGGCGAAAACTTAACGTTTTCCAATTCCATTAAACATGAAATTAAGACCACCGATGATGTTCCGATTTATTCAAAATCTTATCGATATCCTTATGTTCATAAGGAAGAAGTGCAAAGACAGATAAGTGATTTGCTCAGTCAAGGTATTATTCGTCCTAGCTTTTCACCTTGGTCCTCTCCAATTTGGATTGTTCCGAAAAAAAGAGATGCAAGTGGGAAGAATAAATGGAGGTTGGTAATCGATTACCGAAAACTAAACGAAAAAACCATTGACGACCGTTATCCTATTCCCAATATAGCGGACATACTCGATAAGCTGGGTAGAAGTATATACTTTACGACACTTGATCTTGCCTCAGGATTTCATCAAATAGAAATCAAAAAAGAAGACATTCCTAAAACAGCGTTCTCAGTAGAAAACGGTCATTATGAGTTTGTACGGATGCCCTTTGGCCTAAAAAACGCACCTTCAACTTTTCAGCGCGTTATGGACAATGTTTTAAAGGAACTTCAAGGCAAAATCTGTTTAGTATATATGGATGACATTATAGTGTATTCCACCTCATTACAGGAACATCCAGAGAATCTAAATGCCGTTTTCGAAAAACTTAAAGAAGCTAACTTAAAGATTCAAATTAATAAATCGGAGTTTTTATGCAAGGAGGTATCATTTTTAGGACATTTGGTTACGCCTGACGGAATCAAACCAAATCCGGAAAAAATAAGTGCAGTCCGAAAGTTTCCGCTTCCGACCACGCAAAAACAAATAAAATCTTTTCTTGGCCTCCTGGGCTATTATAGAAAATTCATAAAGGATTTTGCTAATTTGACAAAACCTTTATCAGAATGCCTCCGAAAAGGAAATAAAATTTGTACAGACTCTAAGTTTATAAGTTGTTTTGAACACTGCAAAAATCTTCTTTGTAACGATCCAATCCTACAATACCCAGACTTCCAAAAACCTTTCATCATTACTACAGACGCTAGTAATGTTGCCTTAGGTGCGGTGCTTTCTCAAGGACCTTTGGGTTCTGATAGGCCAATTTGTTATGCAAGTCGGACGCTATCAAAAAGCGAACAAAATTATAGCACAATAGAGAGGGAACTTTTGGGTATCGTTTGGGCACTAAAGTACTTTCGGCCCTATGTGTATGGGAGAAAATTTAAGGTAGTTACTGACCACAAACCTCTGACCTGGCTTTTTTCAATTAAAGACCCTTGTTCAAAACTCATTCGGTGGAGATTGCGTCTCGAAGAATACGATTACGAGGTAGTGTATAAAAAGAGTTCACAAAACTCTAATGCCGATGCACTGTCACGTATTGAGATTAATGTTAATGAAACAGAATTTGAAAATTTAGAAACTATGTCGATGCAAAATAATGTAGATGCTTCCTCAAATGCATCAACTATACACTCAGCGCAGGAAAATTTGGATACCGGTATTCCAATATCCGAACGTGCGATTAATGAGTTTTCACACCAAATTATTATCCGTCAGAACCCTTCAAAATCTGAAATATCTTCCAAATTTCAAATTCTATTCAAAAGGAAAAAGAGATACATTATTGAGCATCATAATCCAGCAAATGAAACTGTTGTAACCTCAATTTTAAAAGATTACCTCAATACAAAAAGACAGACCGCCATTTTAACAGATGATGATACCTTTTCGGTAGTTCAAGCTGTTTTTACGAAATTCTTCCATCGATCTTGTACAAAGTTGGTTAGATCTACAATTTTTCTCAAGGACATTACAGAAAGGGATGAACAAGAAAAAATAATAAGAGACTACCACCAAAACTCTAATCATAGAGGCATGACGGAGTGCTTATTGCATCTAAAAAGGGATATTTATTTTCCTACTATGAAACATGTTATTTCTAAGGTTATAAACAGCTGCGATATTTGTCAAAGGTACAAATATGATCGTAATCGAGAAAAACTGAAGTTTGAGGTTACCGAAACTCCATCTAAACCACTCGAAGTAATCCACATTGACATCTACTCAGTACACAAAACAAATTTCCTTACTATAATTGATAAGTTTAGTAAATTTGCGAGTGCTTACGCATTAAATGCAAGAACAAGCATCAATCTAATAAAGTGCCTCCGACATTATTTTTCACACCACGGTATTCCTAAAAAGGTAGTATCTGATAACGGAAGTGAATTTGTGTGTACTTTATTCAGAGAATTCCTAGAACTCTATGACATTGACTTTCACAATACTTGCGCAAAAACTTCAACTGGCAATTCTCCAATTGAACGTTTTCATTCAACCTTGACCGAACTTGTTCGCATTATTAGGGCTCAAAAGAAAGATACGACCATTGAGGAAGTCGTTGACGATGTTGTATTAACATACAACAATTCCATACATTCGATAACGAAATTATCACCTTTTGAGCTTCTTTCGGCACATATACACACAAGGCAACCATTTCCATCTAAACCAAATTTTAGTTCAGAGCAAGAATATCTAGACCAGCATAAAAAGAATTATGAGCAGTTATCTAAAATAATCCATGATCAAAGTCTTAACCGTAAAGAAAACTATATAAGTAAACTCAATCAGTCACGTAAAGATCCTCCTAGCTATGACCCTAATGAAAAAATATTTGAAAAAGATGATCGACGTAATAAATTGGCACCAAGATTCAATGACCACATTGTCACTCAAAATAATAAAATTACAGTCGAAACAAATAAGAGAAAGGTTCACAAACAAAAAATAAAAAATAAAAAAAAATAAAACACAAATATGTAAAATGAAATAATTTGTATACGTATGCAAAAAAAAAAAAAAAATATATATATATATATACATATATTAAACAAAAAAAAACTATGAAATTTAACCCAGTAAACAAGCTTCAATCATTGGATTACTATTTTTTTATTTATTTTTACGAAATTATGTAACCATGTAATTGTAAAACTAAATACTATAATTTATATTAATAATTATTAATTAAAAATCATGTTTCTTGCTTTAATTTTAAGTATATAATGTAATTAATTTTAAGTATACATAATGTTAAAAACATGCAAAAATTATGATGCTAACAAATGTTTGTAAATGAAATAAATTTTTCCTTAATATATAGAATATATATGTATCCACATAATTTACAATATACAATACACATCTGCAAATATACTTAAATGAACTTCATTCCTAAGTTCATACTTAGGGGGGAAGAGTTATATTATATATATAATATAATGTACACATGTACAACTTTACCTGCTGGACTATAGAACAGAAGATTTATTGAGAGTACTATGCTGATTACGTTTGGGTGTTATCAGCTGTGTATCCACTGTTAAGCACCCAAGCCAAGCTTTGGTACAGTAGGTACATAAATTAAGTTAGTTATAAGAAGACAGTGAAATAAAAAGGTCAAACGAAATTAACTCTTGTTTTTCTTTCCTTTCTTGTTGAAACCATAAGTAAGCTTAACACTGTACTCTGGCTGAAAGCATAAGTAAGCTTAACTCATGTAACTCAAGCGCGAGTGTATAATGGAGTGATATTGTGCATTCCCCGTGGACATTTGCTTTGAACGAAACTGAGTGAGAGGTGAGAGTAGGCGATATATCAGAATGGGAATGCCTAGCTGGTATGCATTAAAAACATTTGTTTGGAAGCGTGATTGTATAATGGAGTGACATAGTGCATTCGCCGTGGAATTGAAGGGATATTATGAGTTTTTGTAGTTTTAGTTTTGCATTGTTTCGAATTAAAAATTCTTTTCTTAAATCGTATAATTTTTTGAATTGCTTAACGGAAGCACTCATTCCACTCAATATATGGACGCTTCGTCCCTGATATGTATATAACTAGATATAAGTATATTTTCTTTAATTTATTTAGTCTATAAGTCATTATTAACTTTCATACTAAAGTAAATTTACATACTCAAACTCAGTTAAAATTTTTGTTTGTTTAGAGATTTTTTCATATATAGTATACCCTGAGGCGTTCAACCTTACTTCCTATAAATATTAATTTGAGAACAAACTATCGCTGAAGATTATGTTCGAAATATTGTTTCCATACAAAAAAAAAATTTTTTAAATGGACTTACCAAGTATTATCCTGATGAGGAGGTGCACCGCTTCACAGGTTGCTTGAATTGTTAGCTAGATAAATGGGGGGTTTCAAATTCAATACTTCGAACACTTACACACTTCAATCGTTGACATTACATCACAATTTTTTGTTTCTCTTTTTCATTTTTTTTTCTCATTTATTTCAAAGCTTTTACATACATTTCTTTTTATTTTCTTTTACCATTTTTCTCTTATAATTTAATCTTTAAATTTCTTTACTAAATAATTTTCTCTCTCTACAATAATACCTACAATTTACTTTTTGTTTACACTTTTATTTTTCTCTTTTCAATAGAAATTTTAAACTTTTTCTACACCTTTACATATTTATTTTATTTACAATATTATTCTAATTTTTTTCTCTAGGTACACTATTATTTATTTTCTTTTCAAAACTATTTTAACCTTTTTCTTTCTAGGAACACTAAGTAGGAATGGGGGCACTGTGAACTGGGAATTCGGCGTAAGAAAGAGACAGCACTATGTTTGAGTGAGAGAGGTGATTAAGAATACCTACTTATATTTTAAATAGTTGTGGTTAACGTTTGCTAGGTAGTGACGTAGCAATAATAATAATTTTTAAAAATGTTGTGTGTTGAGTGGGGCTGGGGCTCGAACCGAAGAATGTGAGTTTAAGAAGCAGGCGTGGTATAGGGTGAGCTATGGTGAAGTTATGGTTGTGTAGTTTAAATTCGACTAGTGTTTTAAATAAAATTGAAAGTGGGTGTTGTTGTTTGAGAAGAATACCAATACTGTGATGTGTTTTATTTTGGAAGAGTTTATTTTTAGTGTGAAAAAAAAATTGGTTGAGATTTTGTGAACTAGCAGCGTAGTGGAGGGGCTATGGCTGGGGCTGGGGCTAGGGCAGGGGATAGGAATACTTACATTTTTAAAATATTTGTGGTTAACGTTTGCGGTTATAGTTTGAATATATATATATATATATATATATGTATATATGTGTTTGTTGTTATTGTGATGCATTGATAGATGATAAGAAATGTTTTAATGTACCGCATGATGTATAATTTATGATTCATTGTAATTTGTGGTTTGTATTTTGTTTAATGGGTTTACATGCCTACATACATATGTGAGAAAAAAACTTATATTCTAGCAATGATTGCGGTAATCATTAAAAAAAAAAAAGCTAGAACGTTTGGCTTAAGTGTTTATTTTTAGAACAGCTCTGATATAGAGAACATTAATTGGGGGAAGTAGAAAAAACAATATGTTTTGGTGTGAAAGATTAAGGGAAAGAGAAACATTTTGTATCTGTGAATCGGGATGGTTGGAGATAAAATTTTCGGATGTAATATTCTATAATGACACATTAAAATTGATGCTACAGCCAGAATATGGAAGCGAATGCGTTTTGTTTCATATTAGAAATGGTGAGACCGTATCGCCTATTCTGAGTTTTAAGTTGCAGTTTCAATCTATGCAACATGTACGGTTTAAACTTTTAGGTGAGAATATTACTTTTCATAAAAAAAAAAAAAGTAAAATGAAATGAATAAAACATAAAATTATATTATAGGAGGGGAGTTAACACTGAGCGGAACGATCACACCTCATTCGAATGCTGTAAAGAGAAAAGAGGGTGAATATCCATCGCTTTGTCCATTTGGTGAGGCTGAATTACTTAATGAACCTCAAAAACTTAAAAAGAAAAAAGACAGTCATCGCAGAGAAATAGAGACCGTTGAACGAGTTCATGACACATTATTTCAATCGAATGTATTTTAATATTTACCTATACAAGATGAGATAAGAATAAAAGATGCGAGAGAGAGATGAATATAGATAGAATAAAAATTATATAAAATTTTAAATTTGAGTGTAATGTTTATTAGTTTATGACAAACCTTTGGATAGCAAGCATCTTTTTTAAAAAATGTTGTTTTACTCATCAGTCTTATGCCTGCTTTTAACTTGTCCTTCATTAATTGCTACTTTGCCATTACCTGTGGATATAAATTTGCAACAAGCAAACAAAACTGACAATCTCTCTTTTTCATTGAGTTTACCTAATAATGATACTGTGCAGATAGGTTTATCGTTTCGTTTGTTAACCTTTACAAATGGTAAAAATTTGCTTAATACCACAACAACAACAACCGATACAACATCATTTCAAAATGATGCATCAGTGACTTCAACAACAGCAAGAACGGTAAATACAATTTTGGAGGAGAAAAAAATAGTAACCGTAGAGGAAGCAATCGAGAGTTTTAGGCAAGACTTAATTAAAAAAGAAACTGAAATATCAGGAATTATACAAAGTAAGGATGTTTTTTATAGACATTTCAAGCTTGAGTTTGATGAAGATAAGGCACTAACTGTTCGATGTTCGTATGATAGCAATTATAATTTGCGCACTCTAAGCATTAAATGTTATGAGTATCATGAATATGAAACTGAGAGAGTATTAAGTAATGGAGAAGTTGAGATCTTTATGAAGGAGGATCTCGCATACAAATCTGATGTCGAATTACTGAATTTCAAATCATTAAAACAATCATACCATATGAATATCTCTTAAGAAAAAAAATGTATAAGTGTATATATCAATAAAGATTTTTATTAAAAAAAAAATTATAAAAAGATGTGTCTTATTTATTAATTTTAGATATGGCGCATTGATAGATGATAAGAAATGTTTAGGAGCGCGTGGTAAAGAGGTCGGCAACCTTTTGAATGATGTGTATGGCTTATCAGTAAAAAAAAAAGAAAAAAAATCTAATGTCCGCTGGAAACATATTTTTTCGGACGCGCAGTTGTTCTATATTTTGTCATAAATAGAAACCCGTGGTTTCATAAAAAATATGTATAGGAATTTCACAGATTAGATGTGCAAAAATGTTCTATATTTTGTCGTAAATATGTATGGGAATTTCACAGATTAAAGAAAATAATTATAAATGTTAGAGTAACATTTTATCAAAAAAAAACATATATATAGAGATTAAGCTTAATGTCTATACTTTTTTTCGTAAGTATAAAAGCAGGGCATACTCAGCTATTTAATTCAGTCACTCTTGACAAAAGTAAATAAGTTAAACTTTCAAAAAATTTGTTTAAACTAAAAAAAAAAAAAAAAAAAAAAATGTCTTCCATCTTAAAGAAAATAAAAGCGAACTCAAAAATTGTTGAGACCAAAGAATTGGTCAGTATGAAAAAGCTGACCCTCAAAAAAAAATATGCGATTGTGGATGCCAAGAGGTGCACCACGCGCTACGGAGAACAGCTTCGTGTCGAACTGAAGGATTGTTACGTCTTTTTACCAAAAAGATGTGCCGTCTCCTTCGGTGAGGAAGAAATACAGGAGCTACCTAAACTTTGTTTGGAGGTCGTAGCTCCTTACGAATCAACCTTCGTGATAGACTTTCATGAAAAAGAAAGTAACAATAGCACCACCACCAGCGATGACAACAACATCAACAACAACAGTATCAATGACAACAGTAGCAGCAGCAGTAACAGCAATAATTACAACAACACCAACAATCATAGAGAAGACGAGGAGGAGGTAATAAATCAATCTGACTTTGTACAGTCACAGAAAAAATTATTTTACAACTCTTTCTATTAAAAAAAAAATGTTTTTTTTTTGTTAAAATAAAAAAAATTAAATACAAATTTTTAAAAGTTTTTTCTATACCTACTTGTTTGTTTGTTTCGCTTCTATTTCAGTCAATTAAGGTTTTTTGTTCACTTTCACTCTTTTCTTTTTCACCATTTGTATAGCGATTTGAAATAATAGACGAAATGGTGACGAGGATTAAAAGGTTTGGTTTGAACGGAAGAAAAATCCAGTTCAAAATAAAATCTATTCCAGAAAATAAGGAGCCTACTTCTTGGATAAGGGAAGGTTTGAACGGCATGTTCAAACATGCTTTGAAAGATCTGGATCCCCATGATAAAGTGGGAATAACTTTTAGCGGAAAGAGTTTTTCCACTGAACGGGGTAGCGGTTGGATCAATTTTAAAGACTGTTCAGCCATTAAATTTAGCGACATTTGGGAGATGATCAGTAGAATCTTCCAAAGTAATTCAGCAGGACTGAGCACTGATGATTTCAATTTAAGTATAACATCCGTGAAGCTCCCTTCAGGTTCTGGAAAAAAAAGATCTATCATCTATAACACATTTGAAGAGGAATGCACCAAAAGAAAGGGTATTGTATCTGTACACAATACGGATAATTTGTGCTTGCCTCGAGCGCTAGTCATTGGCAAAGCATATGCCGATAAAGAAAGTGTGTTAAACAAAAACGCAATAAGAAGAGATATTGGAAAAATCCAAACAAAGAATGCCTTAAAACTAATTAATGAGGCACACATAAATATACCCCCTGAAGGGTGTGGCATTCCAGAATTAAAAATATTTCAACAACATTTAAAGGAATACAAAATAACTGTGTATAACCACGGAACAAAAGGGCGTGATATCATATTTGAAGGTGATAATGATAAGGAAAAAAAAATCAATTTAATCTACCACAATAATCACTTTAATTTAATAACTTCCTTAACTGCTGCATTCTGTTGCAGTTATTATTGTGATGATTGTCATGTACCCTACAATATGAAGAGCAAACATAGGTGTCAAAAAACATGTCCACAATGTCAAAACACACCTCCGTGCCCGAAAATTGCAAAAGAAATTAATTGTGTAGATTGTAATCGAAATTTTAGAGGGAAAAACTGTTTCGACAAACACAAGGCAGGCAGCTCAAAAGGAAACAATATTTGTGAACAAATTAAAAGATGCATACTATGTTTAAAAACATATAGTGGCAATCGAACTCATATCTGTGGCGAATACTACTGTAAATTATGTAGTAAGCACGTGGAAGAAGATCATTTGTGCTATATACTTCCCGATAGTAGATTACCTAGATGTAAAGACACTCTTTACATTTTTTATGATTTAGAGAGTCGTCAAGAGAGAGTTATCGGTGAAAAAACCATATCTATTGCAGATGATACTTATAATACTCAGGTGAAAATACATGAGCCTAATTTGTGTGTTTTTAAAAAAAAAGTGTTATGAATGTTTTGATATCCCAAATTTGGCGTTTTGTAATAAGTGCGGGCATTCATTGAACATTGTTAAGGAATCTGAAGAAGAAGAAGAAGGAAATATTATCCCCAAATTCTTAAAACATATTCTGAATGTTCGACAAAAATTTAAAAACGTCATTGTATTAGCACATAACGGACAATCTTATGACCATCAATTTATATTAAATTATATACTGAATGAAACAAATTTGAGTCCGGAATTAATCATGCGAGGCAGTAAAATAATATTAATGATAATAGGAAATATTAAGTTTATAGATTCCTTAAATTATTTCCCGATGGCTCTCTCTAAGCTACCGAAAACCTTTCAGCTATCGTTGGAATTGAAAAAAGGATATTTTCCTCATTTGTTCAATACAAGAGGAAATAGAAACTATGTCGGGAAGTTACCAGCCTTAGAATTCTACAGTCCGAATACTATGAAAGCAGAAGAACTTGAAGTATTTCTAAAATGGTACGGAGAACATAAAAACGACATTTTTGAACTCCAACGTGAACTTTTGGAGTATTGCATCAGTGATGTCAATATCCTGACTGAGGCTTGTCTGAAGTTCAGACGTTTTTTTCTTATTGAAAGTAATATTGAGCCATTCTTAGAAGCTACGACTATAGCTTCTTCATGCAATCTGGTGTACCGAAGAAATTTTCTACAGCCGAACACTATTGGGTTAATACCCAAAAATGGATACAGGTAAATTGTTATTTTAATTTATTTAAATATCTAAAATAAATGTTAAAACAAATGTGTTTTTTTCTCAATATCAGGTGTGTCGATAATCAGTCAACGGAAGCAATTAAGTGGTTGATTTTGGAAGAGAAAAGTCGAAAAATCAACATAAAACATGCTGCTAAAGGACGTGAAGCCATAATTAACGGAGTTAAAGTCGATGGTTTCTGCGAAGAAAATAAACAAGTTTTTGAGTTTCATGGTTGCTACTATCACGGTCATCCTGCTTGTCTAAAACATAAACGAGACGATCCTCTATCTGATAAAGAACAATACGATACGTTGAATTACAGATACGAGAGAACGATGGCCAAAACATCACGTTTGAGATCGTTTAATTATGAAGTGATCGAAAAGTGGAGTTGTGAATTTGAGACCCAACTAAGTTTTCTAAAAGATGAAGAGTTACATTTCTTAAACAATCACCCACTAATACAGAATGCCCCGTTAAATCCACGAGATGGTTTCTTTGGAGGAAGAACTGGGAATACATTTAATTACTACAAGTGTAAGAAAGGTGAGCAAATAAAATACATTGATGTATGTTCACTATACCCTTGGGTATGTAAAAATGGGAAGTTTCCCGTTGGACATCCAAAAGTTCATACAAGTAATGATGATATTTGCTCTAATATGCAACTTGATGGCATCAATGGGCTCATTAAATGTAAAATTCTGCCACCAGAAAACTTATTTCACCCTGTCTTACCCCAAAAACAGAACAATAAACTAATGTTTTCATTGTGTAGAACCTGTAGCAGTGAAAAAACTAAGGAAAGAGTTTGTACCCATTCTGATGATCAGAGGGCTTTGTTAGGAACATGGGTGATTGACGAAGTAGTAAAAGCTATTGAAATGGGTTATAAGCTACTAACTATAATGGAAATTTGGGAATACGAAGTAATCCAATATAACCCTACTACAGGTTCTGAAGGATTATTTACCTCAATGATGAATAAATACCTTAAAATAAAGCAAGAAGCTTCAGGGTGGCCAAATATATGTTTATCTGAAGAGGATAAAAACAAATATATTACGGATTTTCTCGAGAAGGAAAAAATCAAGTTGGAATACTCCGAAATAACCGATAATCCTGGCAAGAGATCACTTGCCAAGCTGATTTTAAATTCTTTTTGGGGTAAATTTGGACAAAGAGAAAATCAACAAAAAACCTGTATTATTAAAAATCCTTCAGATTTGTTTGATTTGCTTACTCATCCATCTATAGAAGTTTCACAAATTCTACCAATTAATGAAAACAATATTGTGATAAGCTTCGAAATGAAAGAAGAAGCAGTTGAAACTCTATCAACTGTTAATGTTTCTATTGCCGCATATACCACAACTCAAGCTCGCCTGAAATTATATAGCTACTTAGAAAAACTTCAGGAAAGAGTTTTGTACTACGACACTGATTCCGTTATTTATGTTTGTCGTCAAGGAGAATTCGATCCACCTACTGGAGACTTTATCGGTGATATGACAAACGAACTGGATTGCTATGGTCAAGGAAGTTACATTACCGAATTTGTAAGTGGTGGACCAAAAAATTATTCTTACAAAGTATACAGCACAAAGGATAAAAAAGAATACACTGTCTGTAAAGTGAAGGGTATCTTCCTCAATTATGAATCTTCCCAAAAAATTAATTTCGATTCAATAAAAGAATCGGTTTTAAATTCTTCTATACAAAAAGATTCTGATGTAAGTATTGTCATAAAGTCTAACAATATACGGCGTACCATAGAACATCAGGTAGTTACTGTAGAAGAAGTCAAGACATACAAACCAAGAGCCGAAAAACGTCAATTTTTCGACGATCACAGTTCTCTGCCGTACGGATATAAAAGAAAAAAATCCACCCCACCATCATCATCATCATCATAATAATCATTATAGTAATAAAAAGTCGCACTCTATGCAGATATTAAAATAAAAAAAATAATTTAAAATTTTAAGCAAAAGTTTTTTTTTTTTGTTTTATTTGAAAATATTAATTACAATTTTTAGCTTCTTTAATGTATCTGCTCAAAAGATAAACATTCTGGAGTGCACATATTTTTCCATGATACCAACATTTCAAAGTTATATCTGGATAAATTCTTTTTAGTTCTTTTAAATTAGGACACTTATAGTTAAGATCTTCAAGGTTAATGACTTCAACATTTTCGTTATTAATAAGTTTTTGTAGCCAATGTTTCTTTTCTTTACCCTTGACGTAAACAACATTTTTAATTTTTTTTCGAAGATATGACTTAACTTTGCAAAAATCTGTATCTCCTCCATCCCAGGTAAAACCATGATGATACTCACGCAACCAATTAGCTTGTCTTTTGAGGGGTGACGGAAGAAAGTTAGAGTGAAATGGTGGAGTAAGTATGAAATGTTGATGATATCCGTTAAAAAGCACAGCCATTTCCTTTAAGATAAACTCGTTGTTCATTCCTCTAAAACCTTGAAAGTCTACAAAACAGGTATCCATGTTTAGATCTGTTCTAAGCAAATGCACTTTTTCTACTGAAAAAATATAGATTATGACACCAATTTAAATAAGTTTGTTAACTTCTCCAGTCACTGAATTGTACTCGATTATGCGATCATGAAGTATTAAACAATACATAGTTGTTGAAGCAGGAATCGAAGTTAATGTTTTAAGTTCAATTTTTACATCCACAGGACCCGTTTTGATTGACTCATTTTGATGAGAACAATCAATAACCAGAATTGGGGCGATATCTTTAAACTCTTGTCGCGATAAAAGTGGATTTGATTGTTGTTGATAATACGATTGTTGAAATTTACTATACATTTCATAGAGAATAGCATATCGATCCAGTTTATATTTTACATTTAAATCTTCTCGAGGGTAAGATTCGGAATTTAAATGTACTTTTACATTGCTCACATCACAATGATCAAATATGCTAGCATCTTTATTTCGTTGATTTTTTCTATCAGTTTGTAGAGCAATGATAATATATCTTGGTTTCTCAAGCTGACTTGAAGTTTTAACTGTCCATACATGATCAGTGGTGGTTGGTAGTGTTGGATATTCGTACATTTCCCAATTTCGAAAATGAATTTGAATTGAATTTGATTGTATTTGTTTCAATAATGTAAGTTTATTCGAATCAGATAAGGTAATGTGTGGTACTCTCCACTGCAGTTTAAAAATCGAAAGTTTTAATTCTTCGTTGTCTTTAGAAAAATAAGCATTCTCATTAGATCGAGTACGAATTAAAATCAATTCATGTCTTGCATTTGTTATGATCTTTTTATAATCTTCAGCAAATCCTAACAGATATTTTAATTTTATACAAAAATTAAAAGTACCCAATGCAAGAGAAAAACTGCTACCCCCAGTCCATGATCCATTTTCCCAGCTCTTACTTTCATTTTCGTTTAAAGAAATATAATTTTTTAAGGTCGATGTTATTCCCACATTTTTATTGTTGTCAATGTTTACCCCATTCAGTTCATATTGTATTTCTTCAAAAAGAAAAGCCATTGCATTATTAGTTAATTTTCCTGCTGAAACAGTTCCATCTGCTTTTGTTAGACTCCCTTCTATATAAATATAGCTTTCACTAGGTAATATACATAAGTCTTGTTGTTGTATGGGAATACGTATTTCATCACTCGGATTGAAGGACTGAAGAAATGGTGAGTAACAATGGTACTCAAACTTAGATATGCTATTATCAAAGATGGGTCCTTGAGTAATATTTAATATATCGTTCATATTGTAAATTTATTTTAATTCGAATCCCAGTGACAGAAGATAGGCTTTATTTTCAGGTGATAACTTAGGTGTTGACAGTGTTGATGTTCGGGAAGAACTAGTTAAATGGTTACCTTTGATATCTGTTAAATAATTATTGTAGATTATCATTATTCTAATATTGGGGTTAAATGTAATCGAACAGTTATTCTTTCTCCTCTAAAATTTATTAAGTCCCCGTTCTGGTCCACTAGTTTTAATGTTATAGTACTTATTCGTTTGACATTCACAGGTAGATAGATAACATTTTTTGGAACTTCAATGATTTTATATCCTGACCCTGTTTCTGGCGAGAATTCATGTATTGTATGCATAGGAGTATTATTAAAATAAGAGCCAGTAATGATATTACACTCGACTCGTATTACATTTACCTTGTTTATGTCAACAGGTAAATCGGACAAATGAGTTTTCTTACCTTCGAGAACACGTTTACTGAAACCCAATAATTTTCCTATGGTTCTGTTCTTATTGAAATATTATGTTCTCGTTGCATTGGATTTGACATTCCATTGTGTTATTATTTGCTTCTATTTCAATAATAATGGAGGAATTTCGCAATAATAATTCTTTGGATATATATTCTGCAATAGCATCAATTTCATACGATCCTATAGGGATTTCAATTTCATATTCGCCCACATGAAACAAATTATTATTCGCATCAACATTCGGTATAGAGTTGTACGTGTGAAAATCAATCAATCCACAAACATAGTCTTTGTCCAAGTTTAGCGGTAGAAAATATTCAGCTGATAGAAGGGAAGTTCTCCCGCTTAGTGTAAGTGTCATTGCCATGATGATGAAAAACATAATGAAAGCCATTGTATATAAAACTCTTTATTTATTGAAAATAACATTCATATAAAAATCTTAAACATAAATGACCACAGTTAAAAGAGTCATAATCTTGGTATTTTGTATAATTATAATTAATTTTTTCACCCAAATAATTAATAATTTCAATAGGAGGTTGAAGATTTCCAAAACTATCAAAATATTCAATTTGGTTGCCTTTTTTATAATACGCTACCCAGTGTGTTCCAGGGCCAGTTGATGAGTCTAGATTTACAATTCCACACTCGTTTTTCAAAGGTTTAGTTTTTGGTAAATTATCTCTCATGAAAACTCCTCGAAAATTCGGAATGAATTTCCTTGCAAAATTTCTCAAATCTATTTCATTTAATGCACGATTGGGCAGCGAACTTAGAAGTTTTTTGGCTGTGGATTTAAATAAAGTCCAAACCCTTTTCTATAAGGTTTAAGGTATAAGCCCTGCCCTACTGCAATGGATTCCATTTGTTGATTATGACGCTTTTTCTCCTCTAAATCTTTTTTAGCAATGCTAATATCGTTGACAGCTTTTGCTACACCTGCAGCACCTCCCGTTAAAGCTCCAAGAGCTGAAAGTCCAGCAAACAACGGTACAAGAAATGGAATTACACCACCAATTTTCGGTACAGAAATAACTCTGGGTGTCTTAATGTTATTACTGTTTTTTCTTACTGTTTTCTTAGCAGATGATATGGCTATTTGGATTGCCTTTTCCAGATTGAAGGGTCTTTTACGTTTAATATTATTTCCAATAACTGTTATTATTTTTCTAAATGAGAGTTGCTTAGCATTTTTATCTAAATTTGACTTATTGTCGTTTTCTTTTTTTATTTTTCGCTTTTTTCTTAGGCTTTTTGTCTTTATTCTTAGAACAACCCATACCGAATTTTGTTTTTGCCTTCAAAAGATTGGTAACCAATAGTGCATTTGCCTTTTCACCTATACTAGCGTCTCCGGATTGAACTCGTTGCCAGGCTTTTTCAGTTAAAATCCTATCGGCAATGTGTCGATCAGATGTATTTTTAAATTTAGAATAAGATATATCGTGTTCCTTGCACGCTTGATCAAGCAAATTAATTCCCGGATCCCCTCGAGCTAGACGTTGTCGGAGTTCTGTTCCAGGTCCACAGTATTGATAACCAGGTAAATGTAGTTCAAGAGGTAGTTTGTTTATTAAAGTATTTAATAAACCTTTTCCTTTCACAATGTTTCGTCGACTGATAGATTTTTTGGAATAATCAATCATTTTAAAATGATTATCTTAGCGTAAGAATGGTTAGATGTCATATGACACTTTTAAAATATAAACTTGTCATTTATAGGAAATCATTTAGTTTTAATAACTATGCGTTTCGTTAAACAACAATGCCAGTTACCAGTAATAAATACGGAACTGTCTAACAATATTGAAAGAAAAAAACATGGTAAACTATTCCCTCATAGTATAAGAGGGTTAATTACTGGTCCCTCAAATTGCGGAAAAACAAATGTCATGATGAGTTTGCTACAACATCCAAATGGATTAAAATTTGAAAATATCTATATATATTCTAAATCCTTACATCAGCCAAAGTATGAGTTTTTACGAAAAGCCATAAAACCTATTAAAAATATGGGTTTCTTCACTTTTGCCAATAACAGTGATGTTATTTCACCCGAAGAGGCTAAACCAAATTCTATATTTATTTTTGACGATATTGCCTGTGAAAAACAAGACACAGTTCGAGTTTACTTCAGTATGGGACGGCATCATCATATTGATAGTTTTTACTTATGCCAAACTTATACAAGAATACCCAAACACTTAATTCGAGACAATGCGAATTTACTAATCATCTTCAAACAGGACGATATGAATCTAAAACATATATATAATGATCATGTTAATTCAGATATGACATTTAATACATTCCGAATAGTTTGTGCAGAATGTTGGAAGACAAATTACGGATTTGTGGTAATTGACAAGGATAGTCCTTTGAATGAAGGTCGTTATAGAAAAGGCTTTGACTGTTTTCTTAAGTTATAAAACAAATAACACTTTTGATTTAATACCATCTGTATAGAAATGTTCTATGAGAACAGTACAGAGCAGTACAGCGAGCAGATAGTAGCAGTAAAAAGCAGTTCCACCCAGATTGAGACCCAGTATTCTTCAGTTAAGACCAGTAATCTCAATATAAAATTCAGTTTAAAAAACTTTGAAAAAAGATCGATTATTTGTTAAATGGTTCGGCTTTTCATCCGATCACAACTCTTGGATTCCTATACCTAAAATTAATAAATAAGACACATCTTTTTATAATTTTTTTTTTAATAAAAATCTTTATTGATATATACACTTATACATTTTTTTTCTCAAGAGATATTCATATGGTATGATTGTTTTAATGATTTGAAATTCAGTAATTCGACATCAGATTTGTATGCGAGATCCTCCTTCATAAAGATCTCAACTTCTCCATTACTTAATACTCTCTCAGTTTCATATTCATGATACTCATAACATTTAATGCTTAGAGTGCGCAAATTATAATTGCTATCATACGAACATCGAACAGTTAGTGCCTTATCTTCATCAAACTCAAGCTTGAAATGTCTATAAAAAACATCCTTACTTTGTATAATTCCTGATATTTCAGTTTCTTTTTTAATTAAGTCTTGCCTAAAACTCTCGATTGCTTCCTCTACGGTTACTATTTTTTTCTCCTCCAAAATTGTATTTACCGTTCTTGCTGTTGTTGAAGTCACTGATGCATCATTTTGAAATGATGTTGTATCGGTTGTTGTTGTTGTGGTATTAAGCAAATTTTTACCATTTGTAAAGGTTAACAAACGAAACGATAAACCTATCTGCACAGTATCATTATTAGGTAAACTCAATGAAAAAGAGAGATTGTCAGTTTTGTTTGCTTGTTGCAAATTTATATCCACAGGTAATGGCAAAGTAGCAATTAATGAAGGACAAGTTAAAAGCAGGCATAAGACTGATGAGTAAAACAACATTTTTTAAAAAAGATGCTTGCTATCCAAAGGTTTGTCATAAACTAATAAACATTACACTCAAATTTAAAATTTTATATAATTTTTATTCTATCTATATTCATCTCTCTCTCGCATCTTTTATTCTTATCTCATCTTGTATAGGTAAATATTAAAATACATTCGATTGAAATGATGTGTCATGAACTCGTTCAACGGTCTCTATTTCTCTGCGATGACTGTCTTTTTTCTTTTTAAGTTTTTGAGGTTCATTAAGTAATTCAGCCTCACCAAATGGACAAAGCGATGGATATTCACCCTCTTTTCTCTTTACAGCATTCGAATGAGGTGTGATCGTTCCGCTCAGTGTTAACTCCCCTCCTATAATATAATTTTATGTTTTATTCATTTCATTTTACTTTTTTTTTTTTTATGAAAAGTAATATTCTCACCTAAAAGTTTAAACCGTACATGTTGCATAGATTGAAACTGCAACTTAAAACTCAGAATAGGCGATACGGTCTCACCATTTCTAATATGAAACAAAACGCATTCGCTTCCATATTCTGGCTGTAGCATCAATTTTAATGTGTCATTATAGAATATTACATCCGAAAATTTTATCTCCAACCATCCCGATTCACAGATACAAAATGTTTCTCTTTCCCTTAATCTTTCACACCAAAACATATTGTTTTTTCTACTTCCCCCAATTAATGTTCTCTATATCAGAGCTGTTCTAAAAATAAACACTTAAGCCAAACGTTCTAGCTTTTTTTTTTTTTAATGATTACCGCAATCATTGCTAGAATATAAGTTTTTTTCTCACATATGTATGTAGGCATGTAAACCCATTAAACAAAATACAAACCACAAATTACAATGAATC
This sequence comes from Eupeodes luniger, assembly GCA_951509635.1. NCBI lineage: Eukaryota > Metazoa > Arthropoda > Insecta > Diptera > Syrphidae > Eupeodes > Eupeodes luniger. The sequence continues at coordinate 213,476,879 of OX608073.1, forward strand.
ATAAATTATACATCATGCGGTACATTAAAACATTTCTTATCATCTATCAATGCATCACAATAACAACAAACACATATATACATATATATATATATATATATATATTCAAACTATAACCGCAAACGTTAACCACAAATATTTTAAAAATGTAAGTATTCCTATCCCCTGCCCTAGCCCCAGCCCCAGCCATAGCCCCTCCACTACGCTGCTAGTTCACAAAATCTCAACCAATTTTTTTTTCACACTAAAAATAAACTCTTCCAAAATAAAACACATCACAGTATTGGTATTCTTCTCAAACAACAACACCCACTTTCAATTTTATTTAAAACACTAGTCGAATTTAAACTACACAACCATAACTTCACCATAGCTCACCCTATACCACGCCTGCTTCTTAAACTCACATTCTTCGGTTCGAGCCCCCAGCCCCACTCAACACACAACATTTTTAAAAATTATTATTATTGCTACGTCACTACCTAGCAAACGTTAACCACAAATATTTTAAAAATGTAAGTATTCCTATCCCCTGCCCTAGCCCCAGCCCCAGCCATAACCCCTCCACTACGCTGCTAGTTCACAAAATCTCAACCAATTTTTTTTTCACACTAAAAATAAACTCTTCCAAAATAAAACACATCACAGTATTGGTATTCTTCTCAAACAACAACACCCACTTTCAATTTTATTTAAAACACTAGTCGAATTTAAACTACATAACCATAACTTCACCATAGCTCACCCCATACCACGTCTGCTTATAGGGCTCTGACTAAGTGGGCTGCGGACAACAAAATAATTCCGGATAAACAGTTCGGATTCAAGGCGGGTCATGACACAATTCATGCTGCGTCTAAACTCGTTTCTGATATCCAATGGAATAAAACAAAACAACAATGCACAGGTGCTGTTCTGGTTGATTTGGAAAAGGCCTTTGACACCGTATGGTTAGAGGGTCTTTACCTAAAACTGAGCAGGCTTGGCATAAGCAAGCCACTGTTGTATATACTTTATGATATGCTTAACGGTAGAAAGTTTGTTGTCAAGTGGCAATTTAACTTCTACCACAACATTCTTAATTAAAAATGGTCTTCAACAGGGAGCGGTGAATTCGCCGATTCTTTTCAGCATTTACACCAGCGATCTGATAGGTAGTCTTACAAAGGCAATTGCGTACGCCGACGATCTTATTGCGTACAGAACGGCCCGAAAGGTTGAGGTTATTAGAATTCTCTTGCAGCGTGATTTCGACAAGATTCAGCGATATTGCGACGACTGGAAACTGAAAATAAATGTCCAGAAGTCGGAGACAATTCTGTTCCGGACTCCGTTGGCTAGGGCCACGAGGGATACGTGCAAGAATTGGCGCAAGATGGTTATCGTTGATCTTCACGGGCAGCCATTAGCGAGCAAAAGTGTAGTGAAGTACCTCGGTATCTGGTTAGATCAGTATTTATATTTCGACAGACATATAAATGCTGCTCTGACCAGGGCCAGAGGAGCCTTCGCTCTGACGAAACGGCTGTTTTTTAGCAGTCGGCTTGACCCCAGAGTGAAGGTAATTTGCTACATGGCCCTCATACGGCCGATGATCGTTTATGGTTGTCCTGTGTGGTTCAACGTTGCCCCTTCCCAGATGGAGAAGTTCCGGGTGTTCGAGCGGCAGTGTTTACGACGCTGTACCGGCTTATACAGAACAGCCGAATCTTCTTACGTGCAATACTATTCCAACGAGGTCCTATACAACGGGGCTCGAATCAACAGAATTGACAATTTCGTGATAAAACTCGTCCGAGGTCACATTGCAAGAGCTATGTCTTCGACCAACAATTTAATTTTCGGGGCGTTCTATCCGAACGACGAGTATTTTGAAAGTGCACGCTTGAGCGGCTTCATTCCACCAGAGGCATTCCTCTTTTTAGATAGATGCGGTCTGATACAGGATAGATTGGCAGTTCCGTTAATCTACCACGTCAGACGTCAGACCGTGGATAGGCGACTCCTGTACAATCGGGACGTCATGGCACAAGGCGGAGCAGAGCTCCTTCGGTTCAGTAGGGCTGTGTCCGAACGGGACCGAACTGATAGGGTGAAGCAGGAGAACCAGTTTTGGTGGCTTCAATCGGCACTTGATAGTGAGTAGTCGGGATGGGGTTTTAAGCCATGGCCGGCTTACATACTTGTTTTATAGTTTTAGGGTTTAGTTTTAAGTAGAATAGGCATGGTGGCACAAACAAAAAAACATACAAAAAAAAATACAAAAAATACAAAAAAATACAAAAAAAAAAAAAAAATAAAAATAAAAAAAACATGGAATAATAAAAAAAAAATATACAAAAAAAAGACAAAATATGAAAAACAAAAAACGTTAGATAGTTAGATTTGCTGCTGTGGTTGTTCTAGTTTTAAGTAGTTTATAGGTAGAATAGGTAGTTTAAGTTAGTTTAAGTTTTATTTTAAGGACCTTATTTTAAGTAGTTGTAAGTAAAAATAAAAAAGGATATTGATATTAGTTTTTTTAAATTTTCTAATAAATACAAAAATAAATAAAATTGAATTGAAGATAAATAGATCTTAGGGCCGAAAGGCATTAGCATTAAGTATTATTGTTTAACTTAGAGTGTCCGTATGGGACCAGTAAGTTAGTTGTAAGTTATGGTTAATTTAGGCTAGTTTTATGAATTTTTGTCTAGCTTTAAGATAGATTTAAGATGGAATAAATAAAAATGAATTTAAAAAAAAAAAAAAAAAACCACGTCTGCTTCTTAAACTCACATTCTTCGGTTCGAGCCCCAGCCCCACTCAACACACAACATTTTTAAAAATTATTATTATTGCTACGTCACTACCTAGCAAACGTTAACCACAACTATTTAAAATATAAGTAGGTATTCTTAATCACCTCTCTCACTCAAACATAGTGCTGTCTCTTTCTTACGCCGAATTCCCAGTTCACAGTGCCCCCATTCCTACTACACTATTATATGTATATTTTCTTTTCAATAAGATTTTAAACTTTTTTTTTCTAACATTTATTAATTTCTATTATTTTTCTTATTTACATATATTTAGGTAATAGTTCTTTTCTCTTTTCTTATATCTTCTTTTGAAACTTCTCCTTTTTTTTATATATTAGGGTGATGAACTTTTAAGACTCGCACTGGTAAGGTGTTGTATATACATAATGGCCAGGTGAGGGGTAGCGCACTTCCTGGTACTTTTTGGAAAAAAGGGGGGGTTTGAGAGGTTTTCTTTTTCTTTACTATTGTCTGCTTTTTTCTTTCAGTTACATATTTCTATCAATTCAAATCTTTAGTTGATTGCAAAATTATTATAAATTGAATAAAACATTTTGTTTTTTATATTTGCCTTCAAGGCGTTTCTTACACAACTTATACATTTGAAAGGGACCTACTCAAATGGAGAAGAACGAAACGCAATAAGCAAGGGTTTAAAAAAAAGAAAAGCTAGTCTACCCATGTCTACGTCTCATGCACAGACTGTATCTAGCCGGGTATTAGAATATGTAAACGTATGTATATACCATAGAACCTATTTTTTCATGTCTTTTGAATGGAAAAACCCTAACGACTTGCCATTCTCATCTTCCAACTCATACAGGTTGTTTCCCTTAATTCCTACGATCCTAGTCTTTGTGAATTTAGGACAAAGTTTGGCGTTAATTCTTTTTGTAGCATCGCTTAAGACGAAATTTCTTTTGAAAACAACATCCCCAACGTTGTACGAAATGGTTTTGCTACGCGTATTATACGCATGTTCGTATTTAAGATGAGCTTTTTCTAGGGAATCCTTAATGGCTGAATGAATGATGTTCATTTTTGAAGATTTTGGTATCAAATTCAATTCTGAGTTGTTAACGCAGTCAAGTTTTCTCAAAAGTTCGAAGTCAGAACCGTGTTCGATCATTCTTTGGCCAAACAACGCCTCGTAAGGGGCCGTACCTATGGCGGAATGCGTAGCTGTTCTAAGTGCAGATGTTATAGCTGGAAGATTAACGTCCCAATTCCTCTGATCCTTGCCAATGTAAGATCTAATGGCCGCGAGAATAGAACGGTTAACCCGCTCACTAGCATTGGCTTAAGGAGCATAGGCCGCAGTCCTAATGTGTTTAATGCCAAAGGAATTTAATAGTTTTGAAAAACATGAACTAATGAATTGTTTCCCGTTATCGGTTAACACAGATTCAGGAACACCAAACAAACAAAGGATCTCTTCGTACAAAAATTTTGTAGCGGTTTCTGCTGTAGCCTTTCGTAAGCCTTTAATTATTACAAACTTAGTAAGTTGGTCGAGAGCGATGATGATATAGCAATTTCCGGTTTTAGATCGGGGATACGGTCCCAGGAAGTCCATATACAGGTGTTGTTGTTGCTCGGGCGCCAGTCGTTGTATTTGGTTCGAGGCTTTCGACATTTTACATACCTCACACTTATTAATGAATGACTTCACCTGAGAAGCCATATTTGGCCAAAAGAATTGTTGACGAAGCATATGTAACGTTTTTCAAAAACCACCATGAGCTGCTCTAGGTGGCCGATGAGCCAGAGTAATCAGACGGTCGGTCAACTGCGATGGAATCCATAACTTCCACCCAAGGTCATCCTCCAAAGGATTCCCTGTGCTGTGTTTGACTTTCTTGTACACGAAATTTTCCGAGACTTGAAGGTCTGGCAGCTGATCTTTTTGCTTTATGATGTTGCCAATGATCCTAACATATTCCTCAGATTGAAAACTGGGATCCGTCAGATCTATGTGAAGCACATCAGAAGGATATAATTCCGATCTACCATCTAGATTCAATTCGTCGGGTGCATAGACTCTTGACAAGGCGTCAGGCACGACATGTTGAGAACCTTTTCGATGTTCAATATCGAAGTCATACACTTGAAGTTTAAGACTCCAACGAGCCAACCTACCACTGAGGTCTTTCTGGTTCATCAGCCACTTTAAACTGGCATGATCCGTTACTATCTTAAAGTGATAACCTTCTACATATGGGCGAAACTGTTCAACGCTCATGACAGCCGCTAGGCATTCACGTTCAGTGACAGAGTAATTAACTTGAGCCTTGTTGAGTTTGTGTGAACAAAAAAAAATTGGTCTTTCGTTACCTTCATCGTCTCTTTGGCACAAAACGCCTCCGACCCCTGTTGACGACGCGTCGCACAAAATAACAAACTGCTTGCTGTAATCAGGATGAATTAATACCGCTTCAGATGTCAGAATATCCTTAATTTTATTGAAAGATTCTATCGCCTCACTACCGAATTCAAATGTTTTATTTTTTTTTCAAGGTTTCTGTAATAGGTTTTGCCAAAGTACTATAAAGTAAATTTACATACTCAAACTTAGTTAAAATTTTTGTTTGTTTAGAGATTTTTGTCATATATAGTATACCCTGAGGCGTTCACAATATTGTTTCTATATAAAAACAAAATTTAAAAAAATGGACTTACCAAGTATTATCCTGATGAGGAGGTGCACCGCTTCACAGGTTGCTTGAATTGTTAGCTAGATAAATGGGGGGTTTCAAATTCAATACTTCGAACACTTACACACTTCAATCGTTGACATTACTTCACAATTTTTTTTTCTCATTTATTTCAAAGCTTTTACATACATTTCTTTTTATTTTCTCTTTTTATTTATAATAAGCAAACACTCAAGGGGATATTACTACCCTTATTATGCAGATGCACAGTGTGAGCACTAGAAAGAGGAGAGAGGGTTTAAAAGGAGATGTCGGTGCACATTGGTTTTGAATTCCTGAATATTGCAATGACTAGGAAAGACAGAGCGTGGTAAGGCATTCCACATTCGCGTAGTACGGCTAAAGAACGAATCTCTGTATTTGACAGTACGGCCGAAGTTGGGCTCGAGGGTATACTGATGAGCATTCCTAGAAGCGCGAGTATTACGGTTGAACTGTTTAAGGGGAGGAATGCAACTGGCTATTTCACTAGAGCATAAGCCGTTAAAATAACGGTAAAAAAGGGTCAGGCAAGAGACCTTACGACGATGTTCAAGCGATGTAAATGAGCTTATGATGATATTATCATCTATCAATTTAAATGCTCTACGTTCAATACTATCCAAGAGGCTTAAGTAAGTTGCAGGAGCACCAGCCCAGATATGGGAGTTATACTCAAGCTTCGGACGTATGTAAGTCTTGTAGATAACAGCCAGATCAGAAGGGGTGAAATATTTCTTGCATCGCCTAAGGAAACCCAAACACCTTGCGGCATTTTTGGCGACATCGCGTATGTGATCATTCCACAAGAGGTGGTTGGTGACACACATACCGAGAATATCGAGGTGTTCTGTCTCATTGATGCAAGTGTCATCCATGGATAATGGCAACGGGGGTATATCTCGCTTTAACGATACAAGACAGCATTGCGTTTTCGAAGCATTAAATTCCACGCGGTTTTTTAATCCCCATTGAACAATTCTGTTTAGGTCGGAATTTAATGAGCTTATCATATTTTGTCGTTGCAGTTCCACATCCGAAGAAGAGGGATGTGAGTCTGAAAACGAATATGAAAAGCTAAGAGTACTATCGTCAGCGAAACAATGTATTGGATTAGATGTTGCAGACAGGAGATCGTTGATAAAAATGAGAAAGAGTGTTGGAGATAGAACAGAGCCCTGGGGCACACCAGCATTTATTTTGTGGTTTTCAGACTTGAATCCATCCAATACGACTTGTATTGAACGATCCGAAAGGTAATTACTAATCCAATGAAGCAGGGATTCGTGAAAACCGAAAGCACGCATTTTCTTACCATTTTTCTCTTATAATTTAATCTTTAAATTTCTTTACTAAATAATTTTCTCTCTCTACAATAATACCTACAATTTACTTTTTGTTTACACTTTTATTTTTCTCTTTTCAATAGAAATTTTAAACTTTTTCTACACCTTTACATATTTATTTTATTTATAATAATATTCTAATTTTTTTCTCTAGGTACACTATTATTTATTTTCTTTTCAAAACTATTTTAACCTTTTTCTTTCTAGGAACACTATTATATGTATATTTTCTTTTCAATAAGATTTTAAACTTTTTTTTTCTAACATTTATTAATTTCTATTATTTTTCTTATTTACATATATTTAGGTAATAGTTCTTTTCTCTTTTCTTATATCTTCTTTTGAAACTTCTCCTTTTTTTATATATTAGGGTGATAAACTTTTTAGCTTTTTAGACTCGCACTGGTAAGGTGTTGTATATACATAATGGCCAGGTGATGGGTAACGCACTTCCTGGTACATTTTGGAAAAAAGGGGGGTTTGAGAGGTTTTCTTTTTCTTTACTATTTTCTGTTTTTTTTTCTTTCAGTTACATATTTCACTCGGTGCTTTTATATTTTTTTTTTTCGATTATATAATTTGGCGGGAATTTCACTTTGCTTTTTATAACTTATCTTTTCTTTAATTTGTTGTTTTTTTATTGTGTTTTTGCACAAAAACTTTTTCTCTTTTTTTTTGTAGGTGTTTACTTTTTCTCTTTTTTTCGGATTTGGCGGATAAGGGATTTTTTTTTGAGCGGTTACTGTTTTGTTTGCACTATTTTCGTTTTTTTTTTTAAATCCTATTCATACGCTATTTTTCATATTTTGTTGTTTTAATAAACTAGCCGACCCGTGCTCGCGTTGCTTCGCAAATTGTAACATATGTATTTTGAATATTAGTATTAACATAATGAAAACATTTCTCAATGGGACTGAGAATATTTTCTACAATAATATTAATTTTAGTTTATATGTATACATAAATGGTTTCGCTTTTATATAATAGTATAGATTTGCGGTAAAAAAAAACAAATTTGTGTTTTTAATGTTCTCATACATCTTTAGGTATGCGTGTGTAAATATCCATAGACTCATTTTTTTATTCATCTGCTCATGTTCAGTGCAGTGCAACTGACTTAACCTACCCACATTTGTGTGCTCTTTTTATCGACGTCATTGTAAGTACCTTCTTCGAGCTATTTGTAAAGAAAATTTTAACTTAATTTCAGTTTTATTGTTCGAGGAAGTGATACAAAATTGGTGATTCAAGCTATTATAATAGAACTTTTTTTTTATTTTTAAATTGAAAGAATTATTATCTATTCACTTCCTCGAACCAGAAAAATAAAAAAGATCTAATTTTTCTTTAGATAAATCGGCATTTCATGTGCACGCCACTGTAGTTTATTAAATGTCCAAAGTAACTTAAAAAAGAGAGCCCACACTGCTCAGCGATGTGACGATAGAATTAGAGAAACAAAAAATAATGTGTGTGTGTAGGTTAGTTGATGAACTATACAATACAATACAGAAAAATTGAATATGTAGGTAGGTAGGTAAGAGAAAAAACGTAACTATTAAATGGAACACATATTAAGAGAGAAAGAGCATGGGAAGAAAAGAAAATTAAAAATGTTGGAATGATAATGAAATGAAACAAAGCAGCGACCTAGCGATTGTGATGGAATCTAATTTCCTGGATAAAATAAATTCAAAAAGTTTATAATTTTATAATTTGTTTTTATTTATTTCTCAGGTTGTATGTTTAACTTAGAAGTGATTTTAGGCTTAAAATTTGCGCAACAATATTGACTTTATGAAGCAATGCTAATCTTTGACGATTATTGTATAGGTTTTAAGATATGAGTGGTTGTATAAGTCAACTAATGAAAAAAAATGGACAAAAAATGTAAAATTAATAATATTTAAGTTTGACAAATAATTATTGAAAAGAAATTAAAGCCATAAACACTCTCATAACAATATAGAAAATAATAAAATATATTTCAAATAAGTCGGTTGACTACTTTCTGAGATCATGCGTTACAAACTTTAAAATGGTTTCGCTTTTATATAATAGTAAGATAAGACATAGATTTGGCATGAATTTTACCGTCCAGATGTAACAGACCTTAATTTTTTTATATTTTTATGTTTTTTTTGTCTAAATAACATTGTTTTTTTTTTGTTCTTAAATTTATTTTTTTGCGGATTCACGGGCATGGGAGTTTTTGAGCGGGACACCTTTTTTTCCTATTTTCGGTTTTATTTTACAATTATTTCCGCCCGTTCTTTTTCATTTTTCTTTTCGTTTTGTTGTTTTTATCGGAGTTTTTTTTGATAAAAAAAAAACATTGGAAAAACCCGGGATTAAGATTAAAACTTTTATAATTAAGCTTCCGTATGCCAAACCGTCCCGGAGATCCGTATTAACCTTTTTTTCCACTGACACCAAAAGAGAGCAAGCTTAGGTTGCAGCGGCTTTTTATAGGCTGGCCTTAAGTTCGAAAGTTTTCGAAATAAAACTTTCTAGAAGGAAAAGAAGGTTCCTCCGGAAGTATCTGTCCCGGCCGTAATTCTAACCCCAGATCAAAACTTTTGGCCTTAAAAATCATTTTTGATTTTTTTAAAAATAGGTGTGTCGAAAGTTTAATCTTCAGGAAGCACCTCCATATTGCCCATACAGAAGAAAAGTGTGATGGTGTGAAACCATAAAAAAAAACTCAATTTCGAAGAGAGCTTCGCCAAAAAAAACCCTCTCGTTATAATGAATATCTCTCTGACCACCATAATAATCTATGTTTATTAGATAATGAATTAGCAACCGATTCACTCGATCCAATTGGTTTGTGTTTTCGCTAACCCACCACCGGATATACGTATAACAGTTTGGAATGACTGTTGGACCGACTATCAATTCAAATCTTTAGTTGATTGCAAAATTATTATAAATTGAATAAAACATTTTGTTTTTTATATTTGCCTTCAAGGCGTTTCTTACACAACTTATACATTTGAAAGGGACCTACTCAAATGGAGAAGAACGAAACGCAATAAGCAAGGGTTTAAAAAAAAGAAAAGCTAGTCTACCCATGTCTACGTCTCATGTACAGACTGTATCTAGCCGGGTATTAGAATATGTAAACGTATGTATATACCATAGAACCTATTTTTTCATGCCTTTTGAATGGAAAATCCCTAACGACTTGCCATTCTCATCTTCCAACTCATACAGGTTGTTTCCCTTAATTCCTACGATCCTAGTCTTTGTGAATTTAGGACAAAGTTTGGCGTTAATTCTTTTTGTAGCATCGCTTAAGACGAAATTTCTTTTGAAAACAACATTCCCAACGTTGTACGAAATGTTTTTGCTACGCGTATTATACGCATGTTCGTATTTAAGATGAGCTTTTTCTAGGGAATCCTTAATGGCTGAATGAATTATGTTCATTTTTGAAGATTTTGGTATCAAATTCAATTCTGAGTTGTTAACGCAGTCAAGTTTTCTCAAAAGTTCGAAGTCAGAACCGTGTTCGATCATTCTTTGACCAAACAACGCCTCGTAAGGGGCCGTACCTATGGCGGAATGCGTAGCTGTTCTAAGTGCAGATGTTATAGCTGGAAGATTAACGTCCCAATTCCTCTGATCCTTGCCAATGTAAGATCTAATGGCCGCGAGAATAGAACGGTTATTTATTTATTTATGTAACATCTACAAGCAGTCTTACAGCTAACAGATTATGGTTAAAAATAGATATTAATATATGTATATATATAACATTATTAAAAAGTAAATATAAATAAAAGACTAGCTTTAAAGGAATCTCTCGAAGAACTTAAATCAATTAATTGACAAACTTCATTGAACTGTTTTAGAGCCCTAGAAATTGGCTCATTACCACCATAGCAGGTCCGATGGTATCGTACAAAAAGCAAATGCCTTAAGCGAAATAATCTTGATGGTGCATAGATTGGTATTAAAGAAAGCAAAGGAGGGCATCTAATATGATAGCATAACACGTCCCTCACAAGCATTATATCATGAATGTTTCGTCTCGATTCCAGGGACTTTATTCCTAGCAATAGGCATCTGGCTCTATAATTGGGGACAGAACTCCATTTCATTTTGAAAATGCGGGGTTAACCCGCTCACTAGCATTGGCTTGAGGAGCATAGGCCGCGGTCCTAATGTGTTTAATGCCAAAGGAATTTAATAGTTTTGAAAAACATGAACTAATGAATTGTTTCCCGTTATCGGTTAACACAGATTCAGGAACACCAAACAAACAAAGGATCTCTTCGTACAAAAATTTTGTAGCGGTTTCTGCTGTAGCCTTTCGTAAGCCTTTAATTATTACAAACTTAGTAAGTTGGTCGAGAGCGATGATGATATAGCAATTTCCGGTTTTAGATCGGGGATACGGTCCCAGGAAGTCCATATACAGGTGTTGTTGTTGCTCGGGCGCCAGTCGTTGTATTTGGTTCGAGGCTTTCGACATTTTACATACCTCACACTTATTAATGAATGACTTCACCTGAGAAGCCATATTTGGCCAAAAGAATTGTTGACGAAGCATATGTAACGTTTTTCAAAAACCACCATGAGCTGCTCTAGGTGGCCGATGAGCCAGAGTAATCAGACGGTCGGTCAACTGCGATGGAATCCATAACTTCCACCCAAGGTCATCCTCCAAAGGATTCCCTGTGCTGTGTTTGACTTTCTTGTACACGAAATTTTCCGAGACTTGAAGGTCTGGCAGCTGATCTTTTTGCTTTATGATGTTGCCAATGATCCTAACATATTCCTCAGATTGAAAACTGGGATCCGTCAGATCTATGTGAAGCACATCAGAAGGATATAACTCCGATCTCGCATCTAGATTCAATTCGTCGGGTGCATAGACTCTTGACAAGGCGTCAGGCACGACATGTTGAGAACCTTTTCGATGTTCAATATCGAAGTCATACACTTGAAGTTTAAGACTCCAACGAGCCAACCTACCACTGAGGTCTTTCTGGTTCATCAGCCACTTTAAACTGGCATGATCCGTTACTATCTTAAAGTGATAACCTTCTACATATGGGCGAAACTGTTCAACGCTCATGACAGCCGCTAGGCATTCACGTTCAGTGACAGAGTAATTAACTTGAGCCTTGTTGAGTTTGTGTGAATAAAAAAAAATTGGTCTTTCGTTACCTTCATCGTCTCTTTGGCACAAAACGCCTCCGACCCCTGTTGACGACGCGTCGCACAAAATAACAAACTGCTTGCTGTAATCAGGATGAATTAATACCGGTTCAGATGTCAGAATATCCTTAATTTTATTGAAAGATTATATCGCCTCACTACCGAATTCAAATGTTTTATTTTTTTTTTCAAGGTTTCTGTAATAGGTGTTGCCAAAGTACTATAACCTCTAACGAACCTACGGTACCACCCGACATTCCGAGGAATCTACGGACCTGACGCTGATTTTGTGGAATGGGAAAGTCTTTAATGGCCGACACTTTCGCTGGATCTGTTTTCAATAAACCGTCCCCGACGATATACCCTAAATATTTCAATTCTTTGAAGCAAAATTTGGATTTTTCAAGGTTAATCGTTAAGCCAGCGAGCTTAAGCCTTTCCGCGACGATGTTAAGGACATGAATGTGATCTTCAAAGGTGGGTGAAACTATAAGGAGATCATCCAAGTAAACAAAAACGTTTTCTTTTAGTTCATGTGGTACCACTTTGTCCATCAATTTGCAATGGCGTTGAGGCGCATTACAAAGGCCAAAGGGCATTACCTTGAACTGGTACAGCGGACGACCCGGAACCGTAAACGCCGTCTTTTCCCTGGAGTGTTCATCCAACGGTATTTGCAAAAAGGCGTCCTTCAGATCGACGCTAGAGATATAACGTGTATCTGAAATACGACTTAGCAAAGCTTGAATATGAGGTAAAGGATAGGCACTTTTCTTCGTTAACTTGTTTACTTTCCGGAAGTCTATGCACATCCGATTTTTACACGGTTTCCGTACTAAGGCCACCGGTGAGCTCCAATGGCTATTACTTTCTTCGATTATACCCATTTCTAGTAACCTATCCAACTCCTCATATAAAAGCTTCTGAACCGCAGGAGAAACAGGATAGTGTCGTTGTTTGATCGGCTCCGCTTCACCCGTGTTGATTTCGTGTTCCTTCAGCGTGGTTTGCCCTAAGCCAAGTTTGGCAGAAGACGGGAACACGCTGATGGCTGTTTTGAGTTTACTGAACTCTTCCCCTGATAGCTCCCGCATCTCCGAAGGCACATTATGACCCAGTGTGAATGATGATGAGATTTCGGAGATTACATGTGGTGCGATACCGAAAGACTTCCAGAAATTGATCCCTAAATACAATTTCTGTTGTAGTGAAGGGACAATATATAATTCAATTTGCTTTGTTTCGTTTTTATACGTGACGTCAGCGTTGAGCTTACTGACGATGGATTGACAATGACCATCCGCTGTTCTTACTTTGGATGAGAAACGAGTGTAAGGGATGTAGTGTTTGCTCAGATAATTCTCGCCATCTACGCCAAGGCAGCTAATACTTGCACCACTATCAAGCAATCCCAGCATGCTTTCTCCAAAGATTTTTACATTGGCATAAGGTCGAGGATCATCCGAGCAACACAATGTTGTTGAAGCAATACATTTCAAAGCCGTTCTTTTGTTCTTAGTTCGTTCTCGAATCCTTGCTATCCTAGCCGATACTTGGGGTTTCTGTGGTCCAAAAATTCTTTCTCTGGCTGCATAGTACTCAATTTTTCGATCATGAAGGGACTTTAAGGAACGTTGCTTTCTTTCTTCTACCTCGGGTTTTATCACTCGATCATAGTTTTGTCGTTTTAAAATTTTAATAAGGAATCCTGTTATTTGAAGGTTGGAATTGGGATTTATGTTCGAAATTGAAGGTCCGGTTACTAATTGTGAGAGCAAGCCATCCCGGTAGATGGTTTGTTCTTGCGCGAGTTTTCCGCACATTTGATACTTGTGCACTGAGGAGATGTTGTTCCCTCTTTACCACATCTGTAGCAAAACAGAGACCTTTGAGGAACTGGACACTCGGTGTAACTGTGTCCTGACTCCCTACAGTTCCAACATATATATTTGGTTGTATCTCGGGGTATCTGCAAGGCTTCAACGGTTTTTGAGGCTGGGGTGGTGAATTTGTCTAGTAGATCAACTTCACTTACGTGTCGACTATTAGGTTGAGCAACTGGATCTCGAAGTTTGTTCCTATTTTGTGCGTTGATGAACTTTTTCAGACTTCGACACACGTAAACCATCTCATTGAGATTCTGAGTCCTGAAGGTCACCAGTAATTCACCCATACGACTGTTACGGCTGTACGGATGCAGCAATCAGGTGTTTATTTTCTGGATATCCATGTAGAACTCATCGAAGGTTTCATTGGGTTTTTGCCTGCGATCGTAGAGCTGCTTAGATAACTCAGCATCGGTTTCTAGTGTATGGAACTGTTCCATCAAAGCACATCGAAGACCAGACCAATCCACCCTAGGGTTGGATTTAAGGAACACCCAGTACCAGGTGTCTACGTCTCCGCCAATGAATTGATGAAAATGTAACACAATTTCTTGCCAAGTGGCACCGTAACATACCTTCAACCGTTCTATCCTAAAGATGAATTCATCCACCGTCATGTTTTTGTTATCATACTTCAATCCCCATTTGTGAAAACTATGACATTTAAGATATGGCTGGGCTGGTATAGTTTCTCTAACCTGAGGTTCTGCTTGCGGAACAGTATCATCTAGGTTCATGTTCCTTACCCTAGACAAAAATTCCTCCTCGTCGGGATTGAGGTTTCAAATACCCGAGATAACCCTACATCTATGCGATTTTGCAATGTCGGATTAGGTAGGTTTATTGGTGGTTGTCGCCTATGCGTCTCGTACTCGCGGTCAACAGTGGGAGTGGTTTTCGACAAGGTCTCACGAATAATTTCCGCTATTTGCGTATTCATTTCTGCCCCATTAGTTTATAGTTCCCTGCGGATAACCTGCAAATCCTCGGCTCTACGAATACCTATTGACGCAGTAACTAAATCTTGGATGTACGCTGGCAAATCTATCGCCTCAACGCTTGTTCTGGGAGCCGGGGTTTTTAACGAATTCTCGCCATCTTCACGCGATCCTGACGGTCTATTCGAATCATGTTGTTTATTGCCACTGCCCTTGTCTTGGCAACCCGAGGCTTCATCGGAACGTATCCCCAAATCTAAATCGGAAGCAGTTGAATTGTCCATTCGCTGGCTTGCGATATTGACCCTTGCCGTTAGGTTGTTGGTTCTTGGAAACCCGCGTCCACGACTAAATCTTCCCGACCCACGACTTCGACCACGATTGTCAGAATTATTAGCCCAACCTTTACCTGTAGTGGATATTAATTTATTCACCTTATACTCAATCGCGTTAACAAAGTTGCATCGCATCATATATAAGTTGCTTGTTTGAACGCGACCATTATTTACTTTCAATTAATGAACGCGACCATCATTTACTTTCAATTAATGAACGCTTCCGATCTCGAAAATTCTGAACGCATCCTAAATCAGAATGTCTTTGGTTCCCTCCTTGCTATCTTTTCCTTGTGAAAACTTTATAATCATTTTCTTATTAGAATCTTCTCGTCTTGTGTGCTGAGCAGTTGTGCGATAAAACTCTCAACCTAAAAACTTAAAACTAATTTGTAATTTATTTTATTAATATAATAAAAACCAAAAAAAACTTGTGTTTTATTTATTAAAGATTTATTATATTGTGTAATAAAATAATAGCAATAACAAGCTATATTGGTGACCCCGACAAAGGACAATTATTCTGGATCGTCCAAAAAATCCACTGAGACCGGAACAACGGTGAATTGTTCCCAATAACGGCACCCGTTAGCACACCACCAAGAGCAACGGTGAAAATACAGTTCTTCGTTGGAATTGGAACGGCAAAAGTACAGTTGTGCAACAACTGCACACACGTTTCTTCAACAAAACTGCCTGATTTCCATCGTCGCTGTTGCAGCAGTTGCCGCCACTCAAAAATTTTTCATTGACATCCAGAACAACCACAGACATCTATATACAGCGCTACCGCCACAACCACCACCACCATTTACATCAACTCATCGCCACCACCGGACAAAAGTTCACAAAAGCGCCACTAGAAACATCTCTTCAACATCGTGTCGCCAACGTTCTAGAAGACGCCGAACCTCACATCGTTTTTGCCACAGTGTGTCCAAGGGCATTTCAATCGCCACTATTCGCATTCGCCACTCACACGTGTCGCCAACATTCTGGTCGCTGCTACCACCAGCATCATCATCTACATTCGCTCCAACGCCATCACATACAGTCGCTCCACCACCACCACTCATCGTCATCGCTACGCTGGCGCGGATGCAATAATTGTTCACAGAATTGCACCACAGAGGAGTACAACAAATTGCACTTTTTTTTCACAAGTTTTTTTTTAGAATAAATAACTTGTTGCAGAGGCGGATCACTAATTTTTTTCACAAGTTTTTTTTTAGAATAAATAACTTGTTGCAGAGGCAAGCAAGAATTTTTTCTCGCAGTTTTTTTTGGAATAAACTTGCGCATATTTTTTTTCCGAAAAGTTTTTTTTTTTTAGAATAAATAACTTTTCGAAGCATTTTTTTATGAAATAAAAATTTGCCACCATCCGCACAGCCAGAATAGCAGCAGGTAATACTAAATACCTAACCAATATATCATCGGCGCACACTCCGGACCCGAATAAAAACCAGCGCCCAACCAGAAAAGCAGTACAAAAAAAGCGGATCAGCGTAACCTTCAAGCATATTATCAAGAAACAACAAAAATTTTTGTTTAAAAAAAAACATTGTACAGGTGAGAGTTTTGTTTTCAGCACAGCACACAATTTTAAAATCGTATGGCATATATTATTATTATATTAAGTATATTATAGTATTTTGCATAGTATACTCTTTTTTTTTTTCAAAGTAATTCTCAACTTAATATATTTTATTAATATACATCTACCTACGCATTCAGAATTTTCACGTTCAGTTTTCAACAAAAATTTTTCCACTTCACTTCTTCATTTTTTTTCTCGGTTTTCGGTATAAGAGTTTTAGGGTGAGCGTTCAAACAAACAATTTATACCGCGTTATTCGATAAATTCATTTTGTCACGGGACATCCAATCAGTTTCATGATTCACTTTAGAAATTCACTTTTGAATTTCGTTTTTATTTCCAACAAATTATTATTATTCAACAAACTCATTCTGTCACGGAACATCCAATCAGTTTCGTGATTCACTTTCCAAATTCACTTTAGAAATTCACTTTTGAATTTCGTTTTTTTATTTCCAAGATTAAGATTCACGCGTTGGCCAGAAGCTTATCCTCTTGTTGACATAACAGCCAATTCAGTCGCGAAAACTTTTGTTGAAAATTTCATATCTCGTTTTGGTGGACCTTTGCAAATTACTACCGACCAAGGGAGTCAATTTGAGTCCAAACTATTTAGAGAACTTTCAAGGTTGTTAGGGGTACACCGAATACACACTACGCCTTATCACCCGCAAGCCAACGGCATGGTTGAGCGTTTTCACAGGCAGCTTAAGTGCTCGCTTAAGGCTAGATGCAACACTATAAACTGGAGCTCAGAACTCCCAATTATTCTTTTAGGAATCCGCTCCGCAGTAAAAGAGGATTTAAACTCTTCTGCGGCAGAAATGGTGTATGGGCAGAATCTCAGACTACCAGGGGAAATTTTCATTAGCAATGAAAAACAAGAAAGTTCTCCAGACGTCTTAATAGAAAAACTGCGTAACGTCATGAGAAACCTTATACCCACAGAAACTAGACAAACACAACAAGAGGTTTTTATACCAAAGCATTTGAGCGAATGCAAACAAGTTTTCGTAAGAGTCGACAAAGTTAAAACCGGCCTTACGCCTTCATATGAGGGCCCATACAAAGTAATTCGACGCTTACGAAAATATTTCGTAGTACAAATTAAGAACAAAGAGGTATCTATATCTATCGATAGATTGAAACCAGCGCACTGCATTTAATATTTCGGTCTGTGAAAAGCGAATTAAAAATCTGATCTCATGGATGGGGGGCTCGATTGGGGGAGGGTGATGTAGTGGATATTAATTTATTCACCTAATACTCAATCGCGTTAACAAAGTTGCATCGCATCATATATAAGTTGCTTGTTTGAACGCGACCATTATTTACTTTCAATTAATGAACGCGACCATCATTTACTTTCAATTAATGAACGCTTCCGATCTCGAAAATTCTGAACGCATCCTAAATCAGAATGTCTTTGGTTCCCTCCTTGCTATCTTTTCCTTGTGAAAACTTTATAATCATTTTCTTATTAGAATCTTTTGTTTCTCTAATTCTATCGTCACATCGCTGAGCAGTGTGGCTGTGGGCTCTTTTTTTTTTAAGTTACTATGGACATTTAATTAAATTCAATGCCGATTTATCTAAAGAAAAATTAGGTCTTTTTAACTTCCCATAGGAAGTTATTGTAATGGGTCCGATTTGTCAAATTGAAAATTTTGACATTTCTCGACGTTTCAAGGTCCCTAGAGCCGAAATAAAAGATTATTTTTAATTTATTTTTCAGATAAATCGGCATTTCATTTAATTAAATGTCCATAGTAACTTAAAAAAAAAAGAGCCCACAGCCACACTGCTCAGCGATGTGACGATAGAATTAGAGAAACAAAAAAATAATGTGTGTGTGTAGGTTAGTTGATGAACTATACAATACAGACAAATTGAATATGTAGGTAGGTAGGTAAGAGAAAAAACGTAACTATTAAAACTGGAACACTTATTAAGAGAGAAAGAACATGGGAAGAAAAGAAAATTAAAAATGTTGCAATGATAATGAAATGAAACAAAGCAGCGACCTCGCGATTGTGATTGAATCTAATTTTCTGGATAAAATAAATTCAAAAGTTTATAATTTTATAATTTATTTTTATTTATTTCTCAGGTTGTATGTTTAACTTAGAAGTGATTTTAGGCTTAAAATTTGCGCAACAATATTGACTTTATGAAGCAATGCTAATCTTTGTCGATTATGGTATAGGTTTGAAGATATGAGTGGTTGTATAAGTCAACTAATGAAAAAAAATGGACAAAAAATGTAAAATTAATAATATTTAAGTTTGACAAATAATTAATGAAAAAAAATTAAAGCCATAAACACTCTCATAACAATATAGAAAATAATAAGATATGATTGTGGATTAATCTCCATATTGTGATATTTAATATTTATTGGATAAAATAAAAACAAAAACGAACAAAATTTCTTTTTAACTTTGTATTTTTATTTATTATCTTTAGTTTACTTTAGTGTCACAATATTAGTTTTAATTTTGGTTTAATGTAAATATAAATGTTTACGCGACGCGTTTCGGACTATATGTCCATCTTCGGGCGTTGAAAGAGAACTGACTGCCAATATTGTCATTATTTTATCGATCATGTTGTCTCGTCTTTTGTTTATTTTAATTTTAATTGTTGTTAAGATTTGTGTATTAATTGGTAATTATGTGTTTGTCTCTTTTTTATCTATTGTTTTGGTTTTTGTAATTTATTGCAGTGTCATATAATACGTTTCCTTTTATTGTTAATTTGTCGTTTAAAATGTTGTCTCGTTCTGTTTTGCTGGCCATGTATATCTCAAATTCTTCTAGCGCGTCCAGATTTCTCCCTTTCTTACAGAAATGTAAAGGTTCTAAGTTTGAATTAAAATCAGTATAATTATGGTTAGTGTCCATTAAATGAAGAGCAAAATTTGATTTAGTGTTTCGTTTAGGTAGATGTTCATAAAATCTGTCTTTGAAAGTTCTGCCTGTTTGTCCGATATAGAATTTTTCACAGTTGTCACATTTGATTTTATAAACACTTGAACTGTTTTTTATATCTTTGAATGTTTTTTGTTTTAGTATTTTGTCTATGTTATTGTTTGTTTTAAATGATATTTTTATGTTAAGTTTGTTAAGTTCGTTGTGGATTATATGTGGGAGTATGTTAGTGTAATTAATTGATATATATTTTTTATCTGGGTTATTGTTATTGATATTTGTATTATTTTTGTTGTTGTTTTTGTTTTTCTCTTTCTTTTTATGAATTAATTTGTCTATTGTTTTTGGTGTATACCCGTTTGATAATGCAATTTGTTTAATTACATTTATTTCATTATCATAATCTTGTCGGTCCATGGGTACATTTAAAAGGCGGTTTATTAGGGCGTTGAAAGCTGACATTTTCTGAGAGTAAGGATGGTGCGAATCGACAAATCGACATCTTGCAGAATTACATAAATAAAATAAAAAATAAAATAAAATTCACAACTGAAATAGAAAACAATAACACAATAAACTTTTTAGATCTAAGCATATCTAAATACAATAAGAAACTCAAATATAAAATATACAGAAAACCTACAACTACAGACATCACCATCCACAAAGATTCGCACCATCCTTACTCTCAGAAAATGTCAGCTTTCAACGCCCTAATAAACCGCCTTTTAAATGTACCCATGGACCGACAAGATTATGATAATGAAATAAATGTAATTAAACAAATTGCATTATCAAACGGGTATACACCAAAAACAATAGACAAATTAATTCATAAAAAGAAAGAGAAAAACAAAAACAACAACAAAAATAATACAAATATCAATAACAATAACCCAGATAAAAAATATATATCAATTAATTACACTAACATACTCCCACATATAATCCACAACGAACTTAACAAACTTAACATAAAAATATCATTTAAAACAAACAATAACATAGACAAAATACTAAAACAAAAAACATTCAAAGATATAAAAAACAGTTCAGGTGTTTATAAAATCAAATGTGACAACTGTGAAAAATTCTATATCGGACAAACAGGCAGAACTTTCAAAGACAGATTTTATGAACATCTACCTAAACGAAACACTAAATCAAATTTTGCTCTTCATTTAATGGACACTAACCATAATTATACTGATTTTAATTCAAACTTAGAACCTTTACATTTCTGTAAGAAAGGGAGAAATCTGGACGCGCTAGAAGAATTTGAGATATACATGGCCAGCAAAACAGAACGAGACAACATTTTAAACGACAAATTAACAATAAAAGGAAACGTATTATATGACACTGCAATAAATTACAAAAACCAAAACAATAGATAAAAAAGAGACAAACACATAATTACCAATTAATACACAAATCTTAACAACAATTAAAATTAAAATAAACAAAAGACGAGACAACATGATCGATAAAATAATGACAATATTGGCAGTCAGTTCTCTTTCAACGCCCGAAGATGGACATATAGTCCGAAACGCGTCGCGTAAACATTTATATTTACATTAAACCAAAATTAAAACTAAT
>OX608073.1:213503178-213565678 GCA_951509635.1 Eupeodes luniger
AAGTACTGTGAGAAGTTTCGACGTTAGACGGCTTCAATCGCAAGAGACTGCCATGTCCTTTTCCGATCGAGTCTCTAGCTGCCTGCATTAAGCATTGAAAACCAGTGGCAACAGTGCCTTGCAGCCATCAGAGATGCCGCCTCTGAAGTGCTAGGCTTCGCACGTCCACAACAGCGAAACCCCTGGTTTGTCGACGAATGCCGGCAAGCGCACGTAGCGAAACAAGAGGCATACAAAACGGTGCTGCACAGAAGGACCACAGCAGCTCGCGAGCTCTACGAGCAGAGTAGAATAGAGGACCACCGGCTTCTGAGATGGAAAAAAAGAGAGCACGAGAAGCGCGCGATCGAGGAGATAGAGGGATGTCACACAGGAATGAGGTTCGTAAATTTTACCAAAAGGTAAAAAAACCTCCCAAGGGTACCAGCCACGAACCGAAGCCTGTAAAGACGATCAGGGGAACATCGTAGTAGAACCGCAGTCTATGTTGAGAATATGGAAAGAAAACTTTTCCAAATTATATAACGGCGATGACGAACCGAATTCTCCCCTGTAAGGGAGATAGAACCACTCAACCTATGCGACGCAGATCAGCAATTCCGCCTACCCGACCTAGACGAAGTGAAGATAGCTATATCTTAACTGAAGTCAAACAAAGCTGCTGGAGCTGACGGCATAGCTGCCGAACTATTTAAAGCAGCAGGCGATGATTTAGTAGGGAGCATGTACCAACTCATCTGCAAAATATGGTCAGAAGAAAGCATGCCCGATGAGTGGAATCTCAGCATAGTTTGCTCGATACATAAAAAAGGAGACCCTTTAAATTGCGACAGCTACAGAGGGATCAGTCTCCTTAACATTGCATATAAGATCCTTTCTGCCGTATTATGTGAACGTCTGAAGCCGGTCGTCAACAACCTGATAGGTCCTTATCAGTGTGGCTTCAGACCAGGAAAGTCCACTATCCACCAAATATTCACACTACGGCAGATCTTGGAAAAAACCCAGGAGCTTCAAATCGATACCCACCATCTCTTTATCGATTTTAAAGCCGCGTATGACAGCATCCATAGGGAAGAGCTCTACAGAGCAATGTCTAGTTTTGGCATCCCTGTCAAACTTATCCGTTTGTGCAGAATGACGATGGAGAATGCACGCTGCTCCATCAAGGTAGAGGCACAATCTTCCAAAGGTACTTGCAATTACTCGGATATGCAGATGATATTGACATAATTGGAAGATCAAAGCGTGATGTCAGTGGAGCATTTTTGAGCATTGCGACGGAAGCGAAGAAGATGGGTTTAGTGGTCAATGAGGGCAAGACCAAGTATATGCTGTCATCAAAAAAGGACATTGAACAACGACGTCTTGGAAACGTCACCATGGACAGCTATAACTTCGAGGTAGTAAGCAGAATTAAAGTATAACGGCTTAGATGGCTGGGTCATGTAGAGCGAATGGACATCAACGCTCTAGCCCGGAAGGTCTTCGAATCCAATCTCGAGGGACGGCGCAGTAGAGGAAGACCGCGACTCAGGTGGTGCACTCAGGTGGGTGAACCCCTCAACCAACTTGGCGAGCGAAACTGGAGACAGCAAGCTAGGGACCGAGCTGGCTGGAGACGCATGTTGGTTGAGGCCCAGGTCCGCCACGGACTGTAGCGCCACCTTAAGTAGGTAAGATTAAGTCTCATTTGCGAATGAAAGCAATTGCCTATAGTTCATAACAAACAAATTAGTTTATTTACTGGCTATTGGGTTTTTCGAATTTCGTTAATCTTGATATGCAGGATTTTAAACTTTCGGGATTGTGTCCGTCGAGAGATCTTATCTTATCATGGGGAAAGAATTCCGGAAACCGAAATCCCAAATAGTAAGAATCCCGGAAGCCAAACCTTCAAAATCTTGAAAGTAAAAACTCCGAAAATCCAAAATCTCCAAATTCCATGATTGCGAACTATCAAAATCCCAAGAACCTCTCTCGCTTTCATGTAAGATAGTGTTCTTTTTCGCTGTCAAATTTATTGCATATGCTTTTTTATCTATCCTTATCTATAGATCTAAACGTTCCTAATCCTGATACCTGTTTTCTGATGACAGTACACGCTCAGCTTTTCATCTTTGTTTTAAAATGCACAACCATGCTCTTCGGACTACAATTTATAATAAGTACATATATACAATTCAGACCTTGACAGCATTTTAAATTGGAGAAAATGAAAAAGGTTTGAATTTAATGCATAGAAAGCTCTATACAGTCCGGTAAGAACAGGGGCCTAGTGACTTACAGCTCTTAAAAATTCTTGTGTTCGAGTAATGTTGTCAGGAATGGAGGGGGCCTACAGTTTTAAGCCGAATCTGAACAGCTAATTGGAAAAAGAACTGTTCATGACAGGAATTACTCTTGGAGGATTTCTCAATTCTTTGCAAGAGGCGGTATCTGTGAAAAAAACATTAGATGGCATGGGCAGAGATCGAAGCCAATAACTCTGGCAGTTAACATACGTTTTTGTGTCACTAGTGAGATGACTTCGATCCAGGATTCAAAGAAAGAAGCTCAAGGTGATAGTTGGCAACAATATCGTTGGTTCTAAGAAAACGGTAAAACAGGGTGGGGCAAGTGATTTTACGGCCGTGTTCGAGCCACGTAAATGATCCAGTATTTTAGGACTATACAGCCAGTTGTATTCTTCTGCTTAAGCAATTTAAGAGTAATACTCGCAGCTTCCAGGAAAGCTAATCAGTACATTCTCGAGCCAAACTTCGGTTTTTCTCTCTAGTACAGAGATGTCCAATGCTCTGTCTTTCAAAACCTCTCTTTGCCTAATACTCTCAATGTCTTTTTGGCATAAAAATGCCAAAAACACCTTGAATGCATATTGTAAAAATAATCTGATTAACGGGAACATGCAGTCTTCAGCTTTTATCACATACATATATCGTATAACTAACATGCAGATCTAGGCTTTTATTTCTATATAAAAGTATACAATGAATGGCCTTGGCTTAAAGTTACACCATTGTCCAAAATCGCATGTTATTAATACAATTTTCTAAATTATTATCCAAAACGTGTACCATTTTCCACATTTGTACATTTACGTATTTATTTTAAAATTAGTTTCCTTAAAGAGACAAGAGTATGTTTAATATTACAAAAATGTACAAGTTATGTTGTTTAAATAATTACCTGAGTTGTAGTTGCAGAAAAACTTGCATTTTGGCTTAGTACACCCTGTATTGCTGTAGAAATAAATTGCTGTGATGACGTAACTGTATTTTGAACAATAGTTTCCAAACCATAAAACAGTGGTTGTGATGCTAAAAGCAATGGATTAGTATTCGGTATAACGTCCACTGTTGATTCTGCACCCAATAACACTTGATTTAAGCCAAGTTGTAGGGTTTGTGGAAGATTGAAAGCTCCAACTAATTGAGATGATGGGGAAACAAGTTGCACAGATGGTATTGGCAAAATTTGTAGCCCTGCTGATAACATAACATTGCAATCGGACTGCCAGATAGTTGACGGGGCAAGTGAATTTGTAAAAGATGGAACTGATGCATACTGTATTAAATTATTTGAAAGTACCACTGGGAAAACATTTTGCGGTAATGTTGAGACCTCATTCGGCACTTGATTTACCAACATGGGCTGGCTGTTGGAAGCATTTTGTTGTATGAGAAAAAATTGTTGCTGTGGGTGCTGTTGGGAGTATTGTTCACTAAAAATTAAGTTTTGGTTGATTAATGAATAATAATTGCTTTTGTCATGTAAATCATTTTCTGCTTTATTGATCTGTAATGAAGAAGACACTATGTTCTCGTTAACTTCATCAAATAATCTAGATTGCTCAGTTTTTGTTTCCGAGTTAAAAGTATTGGATTTGTTGTTCATAATATTTTCTTGTTTGTCATTACTATTATTCGCAGTATTAACACAATGGCTCAAAAAACAATCTTCATTAATATGAACACAAAAACTTGCCGTATTTTCAACTTTCGGTGGATAATTTGGTTCTATTGAGAAAGATTTAAAATTTTGTTCTGGTTTCACACTTGATTCAAACTGGTTTTTATATAATTGAAGGTTTTCCATATTCAATCCATCGTTCACAACAACCATTGAATTTTTAGAATCAGGTGATCGGGATGAAGTGTCAGTTTCACTTTCACTGGTTGAAACTTGCTCGCAGTTTATTAAATGCCTTTGAAAGGAATTGAATGTCCTGTAAGTGAAATGGCAACGATTACATTTAACTGAGTTTTTTAAATTTATGTTGGCTATTCCTTCGTTCAAAATGTTTGGAACTTGATCATCCGCTCCATCTAGTTGCATTACTATTTTATTATCCTTTTTTAATTGAGTGAGATTATTATTTTCTTCCTTCTTCAATAAAAAATGTTTTCGTGAATTGAAGTTATTATCTCCGAATCTGTCGTCAGACTTAATTAAATTCAAATGAGCACTTCTTCTTTCTGTAAAATTTGAGTCATATATATCTTTTGTAAATTTTGTACTGTCGATTGCCCAGCTAAAACTACAGGATTTTATTTTACTTCTATAATCATCAACTGTTTTTATTGAATATTCTGAATTATTGCTTTGAATTTCACGTATTTGAGTAAGGTAATTAATATCTTGTTTTGTAATAGAGCTATTATAATCAATCGAGGGTAGGAATGAGTTTTTTTTTTTTTTTTTTTTTGTTTTCTCCCCCAAGTCTTCAAAATGTTCGTGGATCATTAGCTTCGGAAATATGTCCAACATGGAAATCCCTTCAAGAACATCACTTGGTAAGTCTTCAAAAATAGCATCTTCAATCTCTGGGGGCAATAAATTTGTATTGTTTTGTGGCTCTTCTTCTATACATGACGCTAAAGGCTTCTCATTTCGGTATTCAGCATTCATTGAAAATCTTAGATGATTTAAAACATTGTGCTCTTTTTTTAATGAGGTTTTAAAGTTATCATTTTGAATTAGTGTGCTGTGCCAGTTTGATATTTGAGCCAGATCCTTTTCCACTAAGTGTCTCTGTTTTGTATGATCAACGGTAAAGTTTATTTCATGTGTATTATTTATTGATATTGAATTATTTTGAATTGTTGTTCGCACTCGATATTTGATTACTTTCCATGGTTCCTTAATCGACCAATATAGTCGTGTACATACAAAATTTATTGGAACAATAGCTTCTTCTGTGTCTGAAAATGGTAGAATTATGGTACCAAGCTGTAAGACAGAAAGAGAGCCTAGAATAAATTGAGCTTTAAATGGTTCTACGAACTTATTGTGCGATTTATTGCACTCAATGTGCAAAGGCCGAGAGACACGTGGGTACTCATTGAAATAATTTTTTTTTTTTTCGTAGCCCACGCTATGTAGTGGACAAATCATTGATGTTTCAAATTGAAATAAACACTCAATTTGTTTTGCACAATTGAAATGATAATAATTACAACATGTTTTGATATTGCACTTAATAGTTGCCCCGGAGTTCTTACAGACAGTACATCTTGTTAATCTCCCTCTAATAAAGGCTTGATGAACATTTTGTAATGAACCGTCGATTTCTTCATACACACCTTTAGACAACAAGGCACAGTTTACATGAACCCAAGAATCAAATCCATAATAGAGAAGACGTGATTCTTTTAAAGTCTCCGCATCACCCTCTTTATGACAAAAAACACAAAATCGGGAATCTATATTTTGCTTCAAAAGTGTGAATATTTTTTCTTTAGGAATTGAAAATGATACTTTATTTAACATGTTTTCATTTTCCGTTATTGTATTTTCAGCTTGGAAAGAATAATTGGAGAAATCAAACATATCTTCTTCAAGTGCGTCTGTGCAAGATTTTGTTTCGTTTTGAAACCATGAAAATGTTTCGCTTATAATCTCTTTATAAATTAAAACTAACTCATCGTTTTTTAATTGAGTGATAACTTCCTGCATATCAGAATTAAAATCGTATAATGACAAATATTCTCCATTTAAAATTTTTTTCTTGATATCAAGTAAGCTTAGAAAATTGTTTGCTTGTTGTGGGTTGTTGCTTTTAGAACATAAGCACTCTGACAGATAATTTGATCCAAAAATATTGTTTGATTTGTACTTATTGTATTCATTTAAATATTCTGTTTTATGATGATTTTTGGTTACCTTATCAAAACTACAATTAAAACAATTTTGTATAGATTTTTTAAGTAAATCTGCAACGCGACTCTTACTTAATAGTTTCAATACCTGAAGCAATCTAGATTTTAGCTCTTTGCTTATAGCTTCCTTCCATTGCTTTGAAAGTGTTTTAGATTTATAGTTAGAGAGAGCGCATTTGTTACATACAAATTTTATATCGCCCGATATACTACTGCATAAGTTAGTTTCTTCTTCAGTAAGCCCTTCACATTTTGCATGTATGAATTCGTTACAAATTACACAATCTAGTATTGCGATCTCTGAAACACTATCAACACACTTCTGGCAAAGTGAACAGGTACTAGAGGATCTTCTCTGCACGAAACATTGAACACATGTTGGTTGGTTGCCAACATATTTAGAGACTTTTGAAGTTGAACAATACTGACATTTAAGGCAACTTTTACATATAAGAGGACGATCAGCTCCAAGTAGTCCTTTTGATGTTCCCAAACATGTATTATGATAGTCCTTTCTACATTTTTGACATTTAATTTTAGTACCTGAAGACATATTACAGGTTTCACATACTGTGCAGCGGGGACAAATCCAGTTTAATTGATTTAAAAATTGATTCGTTACATCTTTTTTATCAATAAACACCAAATTTTCAGTGAATGCTTCTTGAATACAGTAACTATGATAAGGCTCACAACAACATACACAAAATAGTAAGTTGATTAGATCCATACTGCCGCACAAAAAACATAGCGCAGAGGCTGATGAAGGTTTTGTCAATATTAAACCGAAACCAGTTTGGTTAACCTCAGCTGGAACGTAGGTATTCCAAAATTCAATCAAAATCATTTTCCATTTTTTTTCGCGTCGTCCTTTTCCCATACATACCGAATTTCTTTTCGGCTCAGAATGATTTTGATCGTTTATTGAATTGTTAATTCCAAAGCATTGACGCTCTGAGTTCTCCTGATCGTTTATAAATTTTTTGCCTGCGACTTTTTGATTATCCGTGTCTACTTTAATGGAACTTTTAAACGTATTTATTGTTTTGTTGAAAACATTTAGATAATTATTTTTACAATCATTTCTTTTCATTTCATATTTTGTCTGTATTTGTCTACTTTCGGTCAACGATTGTGATACGTCATCAGTAAATCCATTTTCTATTTCTGAACTACAATGCAAAAGTGGAAAAGCTTCGTCATTACCATTTGAAAATGTGGCCATTTGTTGACCTAATGCAATCGAAGCACTTCTACAAACATGTTTTACTCTTGGTCCTTTGAAGGCAATCTTTTGTCTTCTAGGATAATCTGATGTAGGAATTGAACTCGTATTCAGTGTGGGATCCACATCGTCACTTGGTGTTGCCTTTGAAAATAATAAACTTGGTACATGATCGTTAACGATGTTTTCAATAAAATTTGTATCCACCGTTTTCTGTTGTGAAGATTCATGCATCTTGTTTGCTAATAAATTCTCCTGCCAATTGAAGATCGACTGAGAACCAATTGCACATTTTTGACTTATATCAATTTTTCTACTGAAATTTAACGTATCTTCAGATTTATTGATGGAATTTATGTCCTTATTATGAGATTCTGATATCAAAGCACTAAGGCGCAAATTATGCCCTGAGGGAAAATGGAATGACTTAATGCATTCTTTTAACCAACATGCGGAACATCTTCCATTATTTATTTCCTTAAAACTATAAGAACCGATTTTTGATAAAGATGATACCAAACATTCTCCTGAAAATAAAGTAAACAAAGTATTTGCATTAATATTTATATTTAATGAAGCATATCAGTTCAGGAATAATATCGCCAGTAGAACTTGAATTGTCAAATAATTAATTAAACAATAATACATATATGATAGCAACCGACGCGTACGCACGGTGGTATACAATAAAATTTTTTGTATGTTTCTAGAACTTTTTTTATGTTCAATAGGGTTTTGAAACTTTGCAGCTTTTAAAATAAGATGTTGCTATTGACGTGACTTTCATTAGAGGGGTGATAGAAACACCCTCCGATACCAAAAAATGCTTTTATTAAGCTTCTCTACCCAAAAACCGTTATAATATTTTGTCTACAAAATTAACGTACTCGTGACCAACGCAGACATAAATTAACACACACAGAAGAGTTTTCAATTTTGTGTCTGCAAAAAGAAGTTCAAATTATGTCGTGTGTTCTTGTTCATTATCATTATTAGGTATCATTATTATCATTATTATTATTATTATCATTATTATCATCATTATCATCATTATCATTATTATCATTATTATCATTATTATCATTATTGTCATTATTATCATTATTATTGTTATTATCATTATTATCATATTATTCCTCGGGGGTTTTGTAGTTTTTCCCCTAGAGGACGCGTCCACAGTTGGCGGATAGTGGAACGCTCTGCATTTCCTTGAAATGCAGGGTATGTGGGAAATAAAATACCACACGCGGCCCAACAAAAACTACTATGTGAAGGAACACAGATAATATAACCTCAAAAAGGTATGTAAAGGAAAAGAAGAACCACACTGTATATTGACGTTTTCTAGAATGACTTTAATTTCCCATTTAAATATGACAATTCTTATATGAGGTTAATTCACAATATATAAATGGAAATTTATAGTACAATTCACAATAGATATTCATATAATAAAAAAATAAAATAAATTAGGTGGCGCAACAGTCCGTAGAGAACCAGGGCCTAGTGACTTACAACTCTCAACCATTCCTGTGTGCGAGTAATTGCAGGGATGGAGGGGACCTACAGTTTATATGCCGAATCCGAGCGGCTAATTTGAGAAAGCACTTTTTCATGACAAGAATTACTCTTGGAGAATTTGTCAATTCCTCGCAAGAGACAGTACCCGTGAAAACTCTTTTTTTAATTAAGGTGGCACAGGCAGGGATTGAACCCAAGACCTCTGGCATGACATATAATAATATAATAATAATTCATAAATATGTAACAGTCTTCCCCACTACATAATGCTTTGATAACGAATAACTGGACGACGCACTCGTCCTGATCTCCTTATCTCGGTTGTTTGTTCGTGTCTCCTTTCACCTTTGTTGTTTGCAGCAGCTTCACAATCAGATTTCTTTACGGTATTTTTCGTTTCTTCTCCAACATATACCGTTTTCTTTACGTTTGTCAAGCTTTCATTCATTGTTGCTAAGTTGTTCTCTTTAACTAGTTCTTCTTGAATCGCCACCGCCGTCATTGCTGGTTGTTGCTCTAGTTCTTCTTGAATCGCCGCCGCCGTCATTGCTGGTTGTTGCTCTAAGGAAACAGATAAAGGTTTATAAGTGTTATTGCCTTCGACCAGTGTGGAACGCATCTGGTCAATGTGCCTCCGTTAACAAGTTCCGTCAATATCGACTAAATAGTGCAGAAGTCCCTCGCGTTTAGATATTTTCCCAAACTTCCATTTAATCTCCTTGTTCTGGTAGTAGCGCACTTGAAACAAGATCTCCAACTGTAAAACTACGCTTGCATTCGAAACTCCTTTCCATCTCCCCCTCGTGTGGTGCTGCTGACTTCAGCAAATCAAGTCTCGTTCGGAAATTAAATTTCAACATAGATTCGGCTGGACTCTTCCCCGTTGTTGTCGATGGAGTTATTCGGTACTGTAAAAGTAGTCGGTGTAATTTCGTGTGCAAATCTCCAGGGTCATTAACGGATGATCACAGGCCATCCTTCAAAATTCGCACAAAACGTTCGGCTTGTCCATTCGTGGCGGGATGTGCGGGGGTAGAAAGTTTGTGCTTAATACCATTTGATATCAAGAAATCGCTAAACTCTTTAGAAGTGAAGTTTGTGCCGTTATCTGAAACGAGTGTCTTCGGTAAACCAAACCTTGCGAAAACTTCCCTCAATGCGCGAATTGTGAAACAGCTAGTTATTCGCTTCATTGGAAAAACTTCCAACCATTTTGTCTTCGCATCAACGATAACTAAGAAAAAGTGTTCCATGAAAGGTCCAGCAAAATCAATATGTATGCAGGTTGGGCAGGAATATCCCAAGGATGATTGGTAGCTTTGCTTGGTTCGGTAAGTACTTTCGCACAATCACGACACTTTTTACCATCTCCTCAATATCGCGATCTATACCCGGCCAGAAGCAATAACTCCTTGTCATAGCTTTCATTTTAGTGATCCCAATATCAGCTGTGTGCAGTTCCTGTAACACCTTCAGACGCAGTGTTGATGGAATCAGAATTCTTATTCCTCTGAAAATGCACCCATCTTGCAGCATAAGATCACTTTCCATGCCACTGTATAGCGAGTGCTTGAGGGATCCCGTTGTTTGTAGTTGGATGAACAGTAAGGACAGTTCTTTATCCCTTTTCATCTCTTTTAAAATTTCGGTTTTCGTTACGGGTAAAACATCTTCCCAAAGCTGATAAACTTATTTTGTTTGGTGTTCTGAAATTTGATTTTCTATCGGAAACCTGGAAAGATAATCAGCGTTAGTGTGCTCTTTAGTATTTTTGTATCGAATATTGTATTTGAATCCCCTTAAAAATAGTGCGTAATGTAGTAAACGCTGAGCTTTAAGAAGTGGTAAATTTTTCTCGGGGCTGAATATTGAAGTAATGAAGGTGAACTCTCTCCCATAGCAATAATCGAAAAATGTGTGTAATCCCCAATATATGGCAGTTGCTTCTTTATCTAGTTGACTGTAATTGGTTTCGGCTTTTGACAGACTTCTTGAAGCGAAAGCGATAGGTTTTTCATCTTGGTCCGTTGAGTGCGATAGTATTGCCGAAAGTCCACCTGGTGAAGCATCAGTGGCAAGGATGAGCGGCAAATTTTCGTCAAATGGAGTGAGAACATTCTCACTCATGATCTCTTTTTTTTAAACTTCGAACGCATGCTGGCAATCCGGAAACCATTCAAATCGTTGGTCTTTTCTTAGAAGCTTGTATAATGGATGCAATTTGGTAGACAAGTCCGTAATGAATTTGTGGTAGAAATGTGGGAGGGGTGCGCCTACAAAAGATAGTTTTGTTCAGTAAAACTGATTTAAAATTTTTTTTTTAAATACTAAAATATAAGTACAAATTCAGAATTTAATTGAGTTATGAAAAATATTATTCTAAAGTTAAACTTTAAACAAAATTAGCAAATAATATAAAAAAAGGTCGATGCGTCGCGATGATGTCATAACCGTAGCGTGTTCGTAATTGTTCTTCTTCTCTGGTCGTTTTTTTTGTCTCGCTGGTGGTTTATTTGACTGTCGTATGATTTAGCAACGGTGCCAAGGATTAAGATGACGTTTTATTGGGTCATTCGTGGTTTCCAATTTTACTTAGTTCGTATCGGTCGTTGCGTTTGATTTTTGTAACTTCATACGGCCCAAGGTACTTAGGTTGAACTTTAAGTCCTGGACCAAATTGCGTGCGTTGTATTGCCACAAGGTCGTGCACGGCGTATTTGTAAGCTGGTTTTCGGTTTTTTCTGTTCTCTTGTTGCAACGTTTCTATTTGTAGTTTAGCATCTCTTCGAAGCTCAACTCTGCTTGCTTTAAATTCGTTTCTTATCTCCTCTTCCATCATTTCCGAAAGCCTCATATCCTCTTCATTTCTCATTGGTACACCGATCAAAAGTTCAAACGGTGTCTTTTTTGTAGCTCTGGATACTGTTGAGTTAATCGTCCTTTGAAGTCGTGAAACGTATTGATACCATCCAAGTGGATTTTCAATCGATAGCTTGGTGAGCGGTTCATACATTTTAGTCCCATTAGATAAACGCGGAGTTAGTTCAAAGATCTTACTACAGCGAGCACCTCGAGCTCGTAGCTGCTGTATTTTTCTTCTGCAGGCTTAGTTTTGAAACTTAGATAAAACACTGGGTGCAAAGCACTATCGTGAAGTTGGAGTAGAACTGCTCCAAGGCCTATCTTACTGGCGTCGGTATGTAATTCGGTTTGTAAATTTGGATTAAAGATTTTTAAGACAGGGTTGTTACACAGAAGATCTTTTAAATGTTCGAACGCGGATCTTTGCTCATATCCAAAACGAAATACAGACATAGAGTTTCTTGTCATATCTGATAGGGGTTTCGCAATTCTTGAATAATTGGGTATGAATTTTCTAAAAAAACCTGTTAGCCCGAGAAAGCTTTGAATTTGTTTAACGTTTTTAGGCTCAGGGAAGTTTCTTACTGCTTTCGTCTTTTCGATCGAGGGCTGAACCGTACCGTGTTCGACAATATGTCCCAAAAATTCTATAGATCGTAACATAAATTTGCATTTTTTCCAATTAAATTGAAGACCGTTTTTAGCTGCGACGGCTAAAACTAACATTAATGCATCGAAATTTTCGTGTTCATCTTTCGAAGCGATTATAAAGTCATCAACGTAAATACGCACTAGCTTTTTCAAAATGAGATCTTTAAAAATTTGGTTAATATATTCCTGGAAACAGAAGGAGATAAACAAAGACCAAACGGCACTTTACAGAACTCGTACTGTGCATCAGGTGTTAGAAAATAGGTATATTTTCTACTTTCGGGAGCAATATCAACGTGAAAGAAACCGTTTTTTAATTCTAAAGTCGTAAATACATGGGCGTTGTAAAGTTCATCGAGAACGTCTTCCATAAGCGGAAGGGGATATCGTATTTTTATAATTTTCGTATTAAGTCTTCTAAAATCAATGCATACGCGGTAAGCACCATCCTTTTTTTTCGCGAGCACTATGGGGCTTGCAAAATCAAAGTTACTGGGGACAATAACACCCTCGTCCAATCATTTTGCAATTTCTAACTGAACTATCTCTTTCTCTTTTAGAGCTAATCTCCTCGCGCGTTGATAAATAGGTTTTTCATTTTCTAACACAATATTCATTTGGACACATGACTTTTCCGGTTTTTGTGGTCTATAAGCTTTAATGGCGTTTTTGAGACTATCTTTTATTTCAGCATTTTGAATGCCATCAAAAACACAAATTTGTTCACTTTTCATAACATTAGGGTCTATTTTAAAGATGTCATTTTTATAAACATCGTTAGCACAACATGAGTTTGAAAATATAGAGGTTAATGTAACTTGTCCGTTTTCAATGTTCAAATTTGCGTATTTTAAAATCTCTGTACCTATTAATATATCTTCTGATAACCATTCATCGTTTACGATATCGAAAATAAGCGTATATGTCGTGTCCTGAATCATAACTGATAATTTCAAGGAACCAATCGATTGTGGAATCTCTTGGCCCAAGCCCGCAAGGAGAGTACACGAGTTTTCGTCTTTTTCATCCAATCGTTTGCGATAAACATCAAAGCTTCTTCAATTTCTTGAAGTGCATCAGCTCGCGCCGACCATCTTGTTTGAGAAAGACTTTTTTAAACTTTTTTTGGACTTAAATGAGCAGTCAACACACTCCATCGATGAGAAGATAGCGAAAAAAAGTTATTCAATTTTTGAATAATGTCAAAGAATTTGGTTGGTTCTAAAACACACCCAGCGGCATGCAATTCCTACCAAGTTTAATGAGTGCCCTGCACATGGTACAAAGGTTACAAATTCACATTTTTCTTTTATTCTTGCCTGCAGACCAGAAAACCTTCCTGACATATTTGCCGCGTTGTCGTAGATTTGGCATCTGCAATCTGTTATCGAAATGTCATGATCCTCCAAAACCTACAGTATGTTTCCGCTAAATAATCAGATCTATGTTTGTTAATTGGAATAAAGTCCAAAAACCTTTCCACAGGCTCGTGATCTTTTACGTAACGAATAATATACGTTAGTTGATCAACATGAGACAGATCGGGTGTACTATCAACGCTTACTAATGACCTATAGAACAAATAGTGAGAAGTGTAATCTTTCATCTATCTCATTGAATGGCCAAAAACAAAAACTCTTTACCTCTTTACCTTGAAATCTTAAAAAATTGAGTGCCGTTCATCCGACGGATAGTTAAATCGCCTATGTATGAGTTACTGCGTTGATGCAAACTTGTATGCGCGTTGCAACTATAGAAACACCATTATCTTTATTTTTTCATACAGATACAGTGATATTGAAAATGTCTGTGTTTTTTTTTTGTTTCTGTCAGAAAGCAAACTGCATTGCCACTCAGTTAGTTATTCATATTTCTGTTTTAATTTTAATATAATTTCGCAGGGAATGTGATTTAAATTGTTCAGCAAAGGTTGTTGTTCAGCAAGGAAAGTACGAATTCTGATCAGAATTCTTTATGCATCTAAAATTGTATCGAAATATTTTTTTTTCTTGAAAATAGACCAATAGAGGTTAAGTGATGTTTCAGCAATTTGGGGGCCCCTGGTGATTGCGGGGCCCTGGGCCTGGGCCCATTGGTAAAGAGGGCTCTGATTGGTACACATGCATTATCATCATATTTTATGATGATTCAATTTTATTGTTTTTGATCGTTGACGAGTTTTGTTTAGATTAGTTTGATTTTATATTTATGTTTGGATATTCTGTATCTGTGGAAGATTCTTTGTTCGATATTCCTTGTTTACATTACTTTTAATATTTTATGTCTATTCACATAAATTATGTTCAACGAAATATGCTTGGTGGGCATTTAATATTTAATGGTATTTTTATTAAGCGATATGGAATACGCTTGGTATGGTTTGGTTGTTATGATTGGGAAGCAATTCTATAACTCCTCCCCCTTTGATTTTTGTTTTTCCTGGAAAAATTTTTTGTATAGACTTATAAGTATAATACAAATTATAACAATTACAAATATATTTACACCAAAGTGAATAAAGAATTGGTCAGAAACTTTTTCTACTATTTCTTTAATATCTTCAATTTTTAAGTTAATGTCTGTTAAATTATAATTATCTTCCACATAAATATTTATTGGTTGTTTTAAAATTGAATGCTTGTTAACATATTCTTTTTCGTTTATCTTGATTTCACAGTTTTCAAAATTTATTAATACATTTCTTTGTATTTTAGAGTTGCTATTTTTAACAATTACTATTCCATTTTGAAGTTCTTTTACAATATTTTTTTCTTCATTCTTTCTTTTAAGACAATTATTTTTATTTATACAATTAGTATAGGTTTTAAGATGTTTTAATTCATTATTTTCAAGATATTTATAAAAAGTATCATCTATTTTTGTAATATTTTCATCATCTATTTCTAATTCAATATTTTCCTCGTTGGGGATAGACGTTATAAGATATTTATCAAAACTATAAATTTGATCTGGTATTTGAATTATAAAAATTAAAAGATCATTATCATATTCACTTATAGAGAGTTTAATGCTTTTTAGTTTGAACAAATCAATATCATAATATTCTATTTCTTCCGCCGTTAATAAGCTATTTGTCATTATTTGTAATCTACTTGCTAAAATGATATTTTGTATTTTTTCAATGATTTCTTTCAATTTGTCAACTCTTCTAGTATATTCTAGAATTATAATTCTTTTTTCTAATTGTTTGAATTTCTCTTCAGAACCGGAATATTTTTTTATTTTCGTATCAATTAAATTTTTTAATGTTTTATTTCCTGTTGAAGTTGATTATTTATATCTACCTGTTTATTATTATTAATTATTAACTCGTGAATATTTACGGTTAGTGTTTTTAATCTGCTTTCTATTTCTATTTTGTCCTCATCATTCATAGTTCCGAATAAAAAGTTTAAGACTCTCCCTCCTATGTTAATAAGACTTCTTGTTATTCGTATATGGGGTTTATGACCTTTAATGCTTTTTAGTTCTTCTTCAATTAAATTTAGTTCACTGTCTATGTATGTTGTAATTATAATATCTTCTGGAGATTTCACTATAAAATTCTTTTGTTCTAACCACTGTTTGTTTGTTTTTGTTAATAACACTTTTATTTACGTTAAATTAATTATATGTATTATAAAATTAAATTCGTTTACTATGTTTACTTCGTCATATTTGATTACCGCGTAACTATTATTGTTTATTACTTCTTCAATAATTAATTTGCTGCTTATTAAGCCAATAATAGTGAATAATAACACGAGACTTTTCATTTTTGTACGTCCTCTTCTATCTGTATTTGACACTAAACTAAAACTCTTCTCTGGGTTTTTCTGTTCATTTGGCTAGCTTTGATTAAATTGTCTTGATTTATTTGCTTACTCTTTCTTTCCTTTTGGATATTCTTCGTGTGTGGATCTTCGAGTTTATTGTATTTGTATCTTGGTGCTGTTTTATGACGTTCTGTTCTAGAATTTTTAACAAACCCTTCCGTTCTATTTTCACTATACATATTCCTCTTTATTAGTATTTAATCTATCGATTATTTTTTGTTTGTTTTTGATCATTAGATCATAAAGTTTATTTTTCATGAGAAACGTTTGGAACGTATGTAGCTGTCGTTAGCTTACTAAATTTGTCAATGGAAGTTAAGTATTTTGTTTTATTAATACAATAAATGTCTATATGAACTATCTCATTAATGTCTTTTGGAGTTTCTGTTAAATGAAATTTTTCTTTAATTGGTCGTCTATCATACTTAGATTGTTTGCAAATATTGCAACTATTGATTACGTCATTTATTAATTCTTTTAATTTCTTAAAATAGATTTTTGTTCTAAGTCCGTTATAATTTTCTTCAATGCCTGCGTGACCTATTTCATTTTCATGCTACAATTTTATCTGTTTAATGGCTTCTTCTTCTGTCTCTAAGTCTTTAGCAAAATGTTCACATTTATAAAATTTTATTCTTGTTCCAAATAACTCTATCAATTTTTGTTGAAGAATGTTATATTCACTGTCTGTTAAGTCAGTATTAATTCCTGTGCTAACTTGCTCTATTAACGGTATTATTAAATCATTAAAATTATCTTTATATAATTCATTTATTCCAATATGTATTCTTTTATATTTAGGGCTTTTGTTCAATCCATTTCCTGCTTTTAATATGATTTGTTGCTTAAAAATATTCACTGCACTATCTTTTATTGGAAAGTGATCATTCATTTCTTCATGTTGTGAATGTACTGTAGGTCTGACTGAATCCTGTTCTAACATGTGAATTTCTTGCGTGTCTTTAATTTCTCTACTCAAAAAATCTGCTACAGTATTACATGTACCTTTTAAATATTCGATTTGCATATTGTATTCTCCTAATTGGAGAATCCATCTTTGTAATCTGGGTGAAATATCTGTGCCTAAATTTTTTGTTTGTAGCCATTTTAATGGTTAGTGGTCTGTTTTAAGATCAAAGCGTCTACCATATAAATACGGTCGTAAATATTTTACTGACTGTAGTTTCTTTCATGTTCATTGAGAGTTCTACTTATAAATATTATTGGATGCTTTTTCTGTGTTAGCACTGCTCCAATGGCATAATTGGATTTTTCATTAAAATCAGGATATGCAAGTACTGGTCCCGTTTGAAGCGTATTTTTTAATTCTTGATGTGCTTTAATATAATTTATATCGTTTTTATCAATTTTTGTATCTTTCTTTAAATATTTGGTAATGGGTTGTGCAATTTTTGCATAGTCTGTAATATCCTGTTATTCCTAAGAATGATTTAATTTCTTTAGCTGTACAAGGAAGTTGTATTTTTTCTATAGCTTCTATTTTATCTATATTGGGTTTCACACCTTTGTCTGTAATTGTATGCCCTAAGAACTTTGTTTCTCTTTTAAGAAAATTACATTTATCTACCTGTACTTTAAGGTTATATTTGTTTAAACGTTGAAAAACTAATCGAAGATTTACCATATGTTCCTGTAATGAAGTACTAAAAATTAATATATCATCAAGATATACTACACAGATTTTATTTATTAAACCTTCTAAAACCTCATTCATCATTCTTTGAAAAGTGGCTGGTGCATTTTTCTGACCAAATGGCATTCTTAACCATTCATAATGTCCGTATGGAGTTGAAAAAGCTGTTTTTTCAGAATCAAGGGGATTCATTTTTATTTGATGAAAACCTTTTGCAAAGTCAAGGATTGAAAAATATTGAGCTCGTCCTAATTTATCTAATATTTCATCGATATTGGGCATAGGATGCTTAAATTCGATTGTTTTTTCATTTAATTTTCTATAATCGACTACCATTCGCCATTTTTGTTCACCTGAATTATCTTTTTTCTTTGGGACTACCCAAACAGGTGCATTATAAGGGGAAACACTTTTTCGTCTTATACCTTGTTGTAATAAATCATTAACTTGTCGTTCAATTTCTCTTTCGTGGATTTTAGGGTATCTATATATTTTACTGAATATGGGACTATCATGCTCAGTCCTAATAGTATGCATAGTTTGTGTTGTTGAAGTAAGTTTATCACCTTCTTGATAATAAACATATTTATTTTCATCAATAAATTTTTTTAATTCCTGTTTTTCTTTATAATTTAAATTATTATCTATTTATTGGCTCATTTGCGTTGAGTTGCAATATTCTAGAGTTTGAATTTCTTCATATTCGTATATACTTTTAATTTCTTTCTTTTCGCTGTCATAATTCTCAAAGTATGTTTTTCTGTTATTTATTTCAATATATCCTTCTTTTAAATACAATGTCCCTCCTATAGGTTTTAATAAATTTTGACCTATGATTCCTACAAATTTATTATTTCGTATTCTCATCAACTTCCATGCCATGGTAGCTTCATCTTCATTGAATTCTACCGGTACTTCAGTTATGATCTCAAATTTTATAATATTTGCATTATTGAGCGATTTAATTTTGATTGGAACTTTCATTAAAGTTCTCGGAATTTCTATTAGTTGTGACTCATCAAGTATACTTGTTGTTGAGCCAGTATCTATAAGAATATTGAATTTTTTATTATTTATTGTAACTTTTATTATGGGAAGTGATTCTTCTTCCCGGCTATGGTAAAATTTACCTCTTCATTTTTTATTTCCGTATTATTTACATCCATAGGTTCTGGCCTTGGATTCCTATTAGTATTATTATAGTTATTATTCCTATACTGTCCTGAATTGAATGATCTTTGATTATTATTATTAAAATTTGCCTGATGGTTATTTCTATTAAATCCGAATCTAAAATTAATTGGATTTGCGTTTCCAAATATTCTTTGATTATTTTGTCTAACTTGTTCTGAAGATATTCTATAATGTTGCGGCCTTAAATTGTTGTTGAAATTATTTTGTCTAAATAAGTTGTTGAGATGCAAATTATTTCTAAAAGGATTCCGTTTTAGATTTTGATTAAAATTATTTTGATTTGATTTTGGTATATTTTGATATTTAATTTGTTCATTGATTTTTCTTATCATATTATTACTCTCTAACAGGTCAAAAGCCTCCATAATATTATTTGGTTGCCTTTTGACTGGGTGACAATGTATTTTTAAATGATTCTAAAGCTATACATTCATTATTTTTCTGAGTATAAACATTATCGGGTTCTAGTTAAGTTTTTGTTTGTAACTCTTGCAACAAATTGTCAATTTTATTATAATTCCTAATTGTGTAGTTCTCATTGACACTATTTATTTCTGTCACTAATTTAAGATATGATTTCTTAATGCCAAAATGTCTTACCAGTTGTACTTTTACGTCTGCCCAAGGTGCAAGATGTTGTAGACTATTTATTGCTCTAAAAGCCTCGCCTTGAATTTTCTGATGCACCACAAAAACTGCTTGTTCCATGTAAGTTGGATCCTGGATTCTCTCAAGTAAATACTCCATCGATGATTTAAAAAAAAGAGCCAGATTGTCTGATGATCCTTTAAATGGTTTAATCATCCTTAATTCTTTTAAATAGAATTTTTGCTGTTCTGCCCAAACGGCATGTTGAACTGGATCCATCGGAGCTTGTGCTCTTGCTTGAGCTTGAATTTCAGCTAATTGCGCTTGTTGATTTGCAAGTGAAGCCTGTTGAGCTTGATGTTCTGCGGCGTTCATTTTGTTTAAAGTTTCCCCTTGTATTTTAAAAATTCTTTCCCTTAGTTTCCGCAAGCTTTTCATTCATTTATATTTTTATTTAAAAGTTACCTATTATTTTTTTTTGTATGCAATGTTTAATTTATTTCTTTTTTTTTCACTTGCTTGTCTTTTGCATAGACACTTTGTCTTTTTCGTAGACACTATGTTATTGTTTTGTTTACCTAATTATCTCTCTATGAGAATGCGTGTATTAAAAAAAATTTTATGAACACTTAAGTATATAATAATTTTGTTTTTCTGGTACGAAATTGTTTTGTCCACTAAAACACTTCAGTGTTATTTATTTTCACAAAACACAATTTAATTTCGATCGTTGAATAATGTTTTAGATAATGTACGTTGTACTTTAATCCGCACAAAGTTCTACCGGTTAAAAAAACTTTTTATTTTCTTTTCGGTCCGATCACTGAATCTCATCTATTCATTAATTTTCATTTAACTTCTTAGTGAGATCCTACCGACTGCGCTAATTTTGTATTTTAAATCCTCCGGGATTTTTTTAAAAAGATTTTAAAATAAAACGCAAGATTAAAATTTAAACAAGTATTTTATTTATTAATATGAGCATCGGTTCCCTTACCACTGGTGGGGGGAAATTTTCTGCTATACGTAGGAGTTTCAAGATGGAACTGAACTGACTGCCAGGAAAAACCCTGCTTATTTATACTATTTTGATATTCTTAATTTCTTCTTACAGACTATAAATATGTGTGTATTGGTACACATGCATTATCATCATATTTTATGATGATTCAATTTTATTGTTTTTGATCGTTGACGATTTTTGTTTACATTAGTTTGATTTTTGATCGTTGACGATTTTTGTTTACATTAGTTTGATTTTATATTTATGTTTGGATATTCTGTATATGTGGAAGATTCTTTGTTCGATATTCTTTGTTTACATTACTTTTAATATTTTATGTCTATTCACATAAATTATGTTCAACAAAATATGCTTGGTGGGCATTTAATATTTAATGGTATTTTTATTAAGCGATATGGAATACGCTTGGTATGGTTTGGTTGTTATGATTGGGAAGCAATTCTATAACTCGCGCGCTCATCGCCCCGATTTCGTTGCCTTTGCACTTTCATTTCGTGATAAATTTTGAATTTGGATTTAAGTTCATCGAAAGTTTTTGCCTCATATAAAATGGTTTTATTTAAAACACTGTCACTGTATGTACCCCCGTTTCTGACTCTATCGCTAACTTCGCAGCACCCCTCAAAAGCCTTCTTGCATACAAATAGCGCTGTATATCATTCCACCCACATACACTTGAAATGTCATAAAATCCTTCAACCAATCTGTTATATTTTTACCCGTTTCACCATTGAAAGTTTCAAGTGAATCTTCTACATCTTTAAACACAAAATTATTGTTTTGGGCCATTTTTATCGATTCACTATTTTCGGTATTTTTACTGGAATCGCTTAAACCGTTTTTAATTAGATCGTTTTCAGTTAGATTATCTTCCTTTTCGCTTTCACAGTTATCGACACTGTCCGTTAATAACGTTTCTTCTACTTCAGACATCAAAGCATTCCTTAACCTTTCTATTAATTCTTTTTTTAATCTACAACTTGACGATAAACCACGTTGTTTTAAAAGAAATTGAAGCTTTTTAGTAGATAGTGTTAAAATGAATTATTTAATGCAACACTTACCTTTAAGTATACCATCTCACTTTAACTACTTTGTATAATTCTACTTTATGTTTAAGAACTTTTTCATTCAGATATTCATTGAATTTGTATATTTTTCTTCATAAATAAAATTTCCTTACTTGCTTGTTAATAGTCATATAGTCAACTTGTTTTCCTGAAGCTTTAAGTCAACTGCGAACATCCTGTACTCAATAGAATTTCTACAGGTTATGGGCCCAGCTGGTGTTACATAATTTTTGAATTTAATAAAAAAATTTGTATCGCACTATCAAAATTTTAAAATGTCGCTTTCGAATGCGGTCCAAGGTCGTATAGCCATTTTTAATGGTGAAAATTATTCAACTTGGAGGGCACAAATGGAAGGAGTATTGCACAAACTTCGTCTTCTCAAAATAGTCCAAGGAAAGGAAGAACGGCCTACCGAAAACAGGGATGAGCAGGAAAAATGGAATGACAAGGATTTGGATGCAAGAAGTGAACTATTACTCGCCATGGAAGCACACGTAGTAGCTCTTGTCAAGAACTTTCAAACATCTAAAGAGATCTGGGATTTCTTGGCTTCAAGCTATGATAGGAAAAGTGTACGGCAAAAGGCTGAAGAATTCAAAAAATTATTGAACATTC
The DNA here is from genome assembly GCA_951509635.1 of Eupeodes luniger. Lineage (NCBI taxonomy): Eukaryota > Metazoa > Arthropoda > Insecta > Diptera > Syrphidae > Eupeodes > Eupeodes luniger. Next base: position 213,525,583 of record OX608073.1, read on the forward strand.
GTATGGAAAGAACTCAAACTATGGACGAATATCTGCGGGAATTCTGTGGTATAATCAGTCGTTTGACGGAACTAGAAGCAAAGCTCGATGATAATCTTCTCGTGGTCCTACTTCTTGATAGTCTCGACGAAAGTTATAAAGATGTTCAAGCAGCATTTGCAGCGCAAAAAGAATTCCCTTCATTAGAAACAGTCCGTATAAGATTGATGGAAGTTGGTGATTCAAAGCCAAAATTATCAAATGATAATGCACTGAAAGTAAGAGGTAAATTTAACAATTTTTCATCTCATTCCAACAAACCCAGGAAATTTGGTCAATCAACACAACAAACATCCGGTACAAGTTCATTTGGCTCAAGGTATTGCAACTACAATTGTCGACGTTGTGGACGCAGAGGGCATAAGGCAAGTAATTGCCGATCTAATGATGAAGTGGCAAGAAAAGTTGATGACTCGTATTCTGAAACTGGTTTTATGATGCAGGAGTCCTTAGAACTTTCTCCCACAAGAGCACTCGAGGTATCAGACAGTCTTAAATACAACAAAAGTTCTCGTTGGTGCTTGGATAGTGGAGCTACTTCTCACATGTGCCACAGCGAAACATTTTTTTCATCTTTATCAAAACGTCACGTTGGGTATGTTAAACTTGCCAATGATAAACAAATAAAGATCATGGGTATTGGTACTGTTGATATAGTCAGCAAAGTTAATGGCAAAACTCTTTTCTGTTCGCTCTTTAATACACTTCTTGTTCCAGACCTTAAAGAAAACTTAATTTCCATCAACAAAGCCACCATGAATGGTGTGAAAGTTTATTTTGAAGCCGACAACGCAAGTCTTGTGAGCAAAAGTGGAAAACATCTGTTGAGCGCGAAAAAGTCAGAGGGACTTTATTTTGTCTATCCATCTAAAGAAGAAGCTTGTTTAAGTTCAAAAACTGGGAATGGCAATGTAAAGGCAGCAGAAGATTTCAAAATCTGGCATAACAGGATGGGACATTTAAATGCAGCATCTTTGAAGCGTATGCAACATGAAAATCTTGTAAGAGGACTTCCAGAGTTTACGAACTATGAACTCGACTGTGACGCATGCATCAGAGGTAAGGAAACACGTCTACCATTTGATAAGAAATATGGAAAATCAACATCATCTTGTTTGGAACTCATACATTCGGACATCTGCGGACCTATGAAAACAGAATCTTTGAGTAAGTCATTGTATTTCGTAACTTTCATAGATGATTTTTCTAGAAAAATATTCATTTATACATTGCGAAAAAAGTCCGAAATGATAGACAAATTTATTTTATTTAAAAAACTTGTCGAAAATCAATTAAATTCCAAAATTAAGCGAATAAGATCTGATAATGGATCAGAATACACTAGTCGTGTTTTTAGAGAGTTGTGTGAATCGAATGGCATCAAACAAGAATTTAGTTCACCGTATACACCACAGCAAAATGGTGTTGCTGAACGTGCCAACCGCACACTTGTCGAAATGGCTAGGTGTTTGAAAATCAAAGCGAATTTGCCAGACTTTCTATGGGCTGAACTAGTTGTAACCTCAGCTCACATTCGCAACCGTTGTCCAACTACAGCAAATCACAACAGAACCCCAGAAGAGTTATGGTCATCAAAGCTTCCCGATGTTTCGTACTTTAAAGAGATAGGTTCACGCGCATTCGTTTTAAATAAATCTGGAAACCAAAGCAAGTTCGATGCCAGAAGCGATGAATTTGTTTTGATAGGATATTGTCACGATGCGAAAGCGTATAGGCTTTGGAAAAAGGGTACAAGATCCGTGATTATAAGTAGAGACGTTGTTTTTATCGAAAATAAAGAAAACAAAAAGTTGTCAAAATTCGTTGATTTTGAATTGATAAACGAAGAACCACGATCGACAGAAGCTAAGAAGCCTGAGAAAAGGTCAGATTTCTCTGATGATGATGGTGGAGCTGAAGAAGGAACCGATGGAGCTGAAGAGAATGAAAATGAAAAAACGACAGAGGTACCAATAAAAAATTATAGGCAAGAAGAAACTTCAGACTCTGACAACTTTGAGGAAGCCCTAGATGACCAAGATGTAAACAAATTCGATGTTGAAGAAATTCCAAACTCAAAAAGGGGGAAAGAACTTAAGCCCACTTCATCAAAACCCAGACCCAAACGCAACGATCCTATTCACAACTATAAAGAGAAATCATATTTGTCAGACCAATCAAAAGACGATGATCCTAAAACCCTAAAAGAAGTTGAAAATTCTTCAAATATTGACGAATGGAAAGAAGCCATGAAAATCGAAATAGATTTTTTACATAAAAATGAAACCTGGAAGATTGTAGATCGTCCCAAGGATAAAAACGTGATTGGATGCCGATGGGTATTCAAGACTAAGAGAAAGTCGGATGGAACCATCGAAAGAAGGAAAGCTAGGTTAGTAGCTAAAGGCTATTCTCAACTGTATGGTGTTGATTATTTTGACACATTTGCTCCAGTTGCTGAGATAAGCTCTATCCGTATGCTCTATGCTATTGCTACGGAACATGACCTAGATCTTTACCACATAGATGTATCAACGGCATTTTTATATGGAGACTTGGACGAGGAAATCTTCATGGAACAGCCTGCAGGTTTTGTGAATGACAAATCAAAGGTCTGTAAGCTTCAAAAGTCAATTTATGGATTAAAACAATCTGGCCATCAATGGAACAAGAAACTTGATAGCAAACTTCAAGAAATCGGCTATATAAATTCAAACTATGACCAATGCATTTATTTCAAAAAACAAAACAGTATTTTCACTTTAATTACTGCATATGTTGATGACTTAATTGTGGCAACAAATATCCAATCAGATTTTGTAAATTTAAAACAGCATCTTAAACAATTTTTTGAAATTAGGGACATGGGTGAACCCACCTTAACCATAGGACTGGAGATTTCAAGAGATCGTAAAAAAGGAACTTTATCGATCAGCCAGTCAAATTATATCAAGAGCTTAATTTCAAAATATGATCTCACGAACTGCAAACCACGAACATTACCGTTACCACCTAAAACAAAACTCCAAAAAGAACCTGAAATTGAGGGAGAAACTAAACCTGTGAACCAAAAGTCATATCAAGAACTCATTGGCAGCTTACTTCATCTTTCTACGTACAGTAGACCAGATATAGCGTATACAGTGAATACTCTTTCACAGTTTAATCAAGATCCAAGAGTTCAACATTGGAATTCAGCTATTTCAGTTCTTAGGTATTTAAAAGGTACTTCTAACACAAAACTTTTCTATTGCAGAACTGGAAAGCCAATTGTAGCATATGCTGACTCAAGCTATGGTGAAGACGAAAATGACCGAAAGTCACAATCTGGTGTTATTTTTGTACTTTGTGGTGCACCAATTGATTGGGAATCTCGCAAACAGCCCATAGTTACTTTGTCCAGCGCAGAAGCAGAGTATGTTACATTAACTATAGCTGCAAAACGAGCCAAGTACTTCAAGCTTTTACTTGTTGAACTTCATCTACATTGTGCTAATGAACCGATTACCATATCCACTGATAGTCAAAGTGCACAATATATTGCGAACTTTAAAGGAAGACGTTCGCGAACCAAGCATCTACATATAAGATACCATTACATCCGTGAAGCCATATCAGATGGAACAGTTATTCTTAAATACTTATCAACCGAAGATATGTTAGCTGATCCATTAACTAAAAATTTGTCTTTTGCTAAACATTGTGAACATTTTAAGAATCTTGGAATAATATTAGCTTAAAATTAATAGAAACCAAACTGTCTTAAACTTAAATTTATGTTTTAATTGTTAAGTGTTGAGGAGGTATGTTAAAATGAATTATTTAATGCAACACTTACCTTTAAGTATACCATCTCACTTTAACTACTTTGTATAATTCTACTTTATGTTTAAGAACTTTTTCATTCAGATATTCATTGAATTTGTATATTTTTCTTCATAAATAAAATTTCCTTACTTGCTTGTTAATAGTCATATAGTCAACTTGTTTTCCTGAAGCTTTAAGTCAACTGCGAACATCCTGTACTCAATAGAATTTCTACAGATAGTTCCTCTAACTTCATTTAATGCATGTGAACAAAATTATCTTACACACATTAAAATAAGGATATTGCTGTTACGTAAATATCTATTGATTTTCAAGTTCAATACACAAAATGATACTTATCGGTTTTAATATGTCTGTTATCCGTTATTTTTTTTTTTTTGAGACTGTACTCAAAGAGAGTAACTTTTTATTCTGTGGGAATGGGAATGACTTTTTTTTTACATAGCACTTTCACAGATTAATTTTTTTTTTCTTTTGCATGTAATATCTAATTCACTATTTCTTTTTTCTTTTCTTTTAATTAATCAAATTATTTGATATTAATCAACACTCAAGTTCACAATCCGATACCGAATTTATAGAAATCTTAACACTTCTGACACCATGTGGGAGGGGTGCGCCGACAAAAGTCAGTTTTGTTCGGTAAAACTGATTTAAAAGTTTTATTTTAAATGCTTAAATATAAGTACAAATTCAGAATTTAATTGAGTTATGAAAAATATAATACTAAAGTTAAACTTTAAGAAAAATTAGCAAATAATATAAAAAAAGGTCGATGCGTCGCGATGATGTCGTAACCGTAGCGTGTTCGTAATTGTTCTTCTTCTCTAGTCAATTTTTTTTTTCTCGCTGGTGGTTTATTTGACTGTCGTATGATTTAGCAACGGTGCCAAGGATTAACAGAAGATGATGGGATGATATGGTATTGGCACATCGTTTTCCGGCATACGGACTAGGAGCATTGACAGTAGGCACATCCTACAGTAATTAACCATGCAAAGAAACTGTCGTAGCTGAGAAACATCTTTCGGAGGCTTCATTCCAGCGATAGCAAGTTAACACATGGTAACCAGACGGTACAAACAGGAAACGCACGCAAACTGATAAGAGAGGTTTCCGACCGTCATACAATATTGACAAACTAGAAAAAACTAAGATAAACTATCTAACCGTCGTAAAACTAAAACATTTACGACCCAAGCCCCCAACAGATAAGAAGGATGTTTTATGACCGACGCTCCCGATAACGACCACAAAGCGAACCATCGAAGAGATGCAACTGATCGAGGATAGGCAGATCGATTCCAACCCCGCAACCATAAAGATCAATGTAAATCTAGTAATAAGCTGAATATTGAATAAAATATATATTTTTTTTTATTCAAATTATCTGGTTGAAAAATTAATTGGCGCCCGAGCAGGGACTCGTTTTAAATTGTTTAAAAGGTAGTAAAATTAATAACATAACGCGAATTAAATCAGTGCAGTGTTAAAAATTAAAGTAACAACTTAAACGTGAATTGAATCAACGTTAAGAAGTGACTACGGAAAACAAGGCATCCAAGAAGGAGATACTCAAGAAGTATCCATCAGCCACGAGGACCAAGGAAACAGGGACTTAAAATCCACCAAAGGGGAACACCGGAACGACTCAAAAGACTGCAGACCCAAAACACCTGCAGCAGAAAAGGACGGGACAGTGAATCCCACGGATCAGGGAAGTAAGCACATGAGGAGCCGAAAGCCCAACTTAAAAACTGGAAAAAAGAGTAAGAAATTATAAAAATACATATACATCAGGCACGAAGCGTAACTTTTTTGGAAGCGGAAGCACTTAACGTTGAACTTAAAATTAAAAGTCATTTATTCAAGATCATATTTTTTTTTTATTACAGAAATGTAAAAGAAAATTGTATAAAATTCATTTATTTAAATAAAAAAAAATATAAAATTTAGTAATACAAATAGTTTAAAAGGTTATTAATGTAAAATTAAATGTTAATTTCTTTTTTAAAGAAAATTATAATTGATCACAAAATATATTTAACACACAAGTGTTAAATGAACTTTTCTACCCCTTTGTCAATGAATAAGAAGAAGCAAATAACTCAAAACTCATATCTCTCCTTTCCTGCTCTACTTTTGTTTTCACAAATTTTCATAATGAGTTCACTCAATTCAATCTTCACTTCTTATGTGAACGCCAACAAATTAAAAAATTTGCTTTGAAGGAGATTGAGTGAGAGTTGAGAGTAAGCGATATATCAGAATGCCTAGCTGGTATGCATTCCAAATATTTGTTTGCAAGCGCGAATGTATAATGGAGTGATATTGTGCATTCCCCGTGGACATTTGCCTTGAATGAAACTGAGTTAGAATGCCTAGCTGGTATGCATTCTAAATATTTGTTTGGAAGCGTGAGTGTATAATGGAGTGACATAGTGCATTCGCCGTGGAATTGAAGGGATATTATGAGTTTTTGTAGTTTTAGTTTTGCATTGTTTCGAATTAAAAATTCTTTTCTTAAATCGTATAATTTTTTGAATTGCTTAACGGAAGCACTCATTCCACTCAATATATGGACGCTTCGTCCCTGATATACATATACATAAAAAAGGACTAAACAGTGATTAAAACAAATAAATAAATAAATATACACAGAATAGAAATAAGATAAAGAAATAAATAGAAAACGAAATAAAAAGAAAGTACCCTTGTGGAAAGCAATAAAGTGGTTAAAAGAATTAAAAAATATAAAAATCAATAGGAAAAAATTAGAAAGAAAATATCCTTGTAAAAAGTATCAAAGTAGTTAAAGGAATTAAAGTTAAAATTAAGAAAAACTACATATCTTTGCAAGAATTATTAAAGTGACTTAAGAAACTAAAACTTAAATTAAAAAGAAAATATCCTTGTCAAAATAAGCGAAGTAGTTTGAGAAAATTAAATTAAATCAGGTACAAATAGGAAATATCCCTTGTGTTGAAAATTATAACAAAGAAGTCCACAAATACGACAATGACACCAGAAGAACTGTCGGCAGTAGTTAGTAGGTTAGTGGCTGATGCCAACCAACAATTAACCGAAGAGGTAAATAGACTAAACAGACAACTTACGATATTAGCAACAAGAGACACCATTGAACCATATAAGGACATTACAATTGATCCAGCGATAGTAGGTGGAGAGGGGTTAGAAGTAGCCAAGTGTATACCCCAATTTGATGGAGAAAACTATGTTTCTTTGCGCACAGCGCTTACAAACGCTATGAAGGTGTATGAATCGTGTAAGGGTGGGTCGAGATACTTTTCGGTAGTAAATATAATAAAGAATAAAATCATAGGGAAAGCCAACGATGTCCTCACTAGCCACGGGACACCGTTAAACATTGATGCGATTTTAGGTCGATTAGATCTAACATATAGCGACAAAAGACCAGTCCATATGTTAGAAACAGAATAAGGTAACATGAGACAGTATAGGAAACCATTGCAAGAATTTTACGATGACGTTACGAGAATACTGACGCTTATAATAAACAAGACAATTATGAGTTATGGTCCTAGAACCGCTGAAACCGAATGTCTCACTGAGAGGGCAAGACAAAACGCTTTGCGAGTATTCGTTACTGGGTTAAACCAACCCGCAGGTAACATCGTATTTTCACTAAATCCTGGGGATTTACCCAATGCCTTAGCGAGAGCACAGGTGATTGAATCAAATCAGACAAGGTATAAAAACATGGGTCACGTTAATTACAGACATCAACCCAGATAATACGAACAAAACCATTTTGACCAACCAACAACCAGACCTCCGCGTCAGAATAGAACAACTTACCAAAACGGTTTCACTCATCAAAACCGACAATACGCGGAACCTTTTCAACAACGGAATAAACAATTTCAGCAAAAGCGACATTATAACAATTTTAATGGTAATAATAGGCCACAATGTTCCAATAATTCTTTTGGTAACAAACCGTTCAAAAGAGATCGGGCAAATAGTGACCAAACAGCGTTACATAAATTTCCACGCCTCAATTACTTGAATGAGAGCGGTAATTTTTTTAGAGTAAGGCACGACTTACCGTACATAAAAAGGACGGATGGTAAGTCGGGGTGTACATTTTATATTTTAATTGATACAGGAGCAACTCACAACTACATTAAACCTGTTAGGGCTGTTCCCAAGTATGGAGCTTGAAACTCCGTCGCAAGTCAACAGCGTTCATGGAACTACTATCATTCGTACTCACCAAGCTATAAATATCATGGGGGTAGAAGATACATTTTATGAACTTAATGAACTAAAAGATTTTGATGCCATTATTCGCATTAAATTATTAAGAACTGTTAAGGGGAATATTAATATTAGGGATTTAACGTTAGAATATGATCAGGGCGTGTTACCTTTAATGTTTAATGATATTTTAATCAATACACTCAATATAAATAATGAAATTTCTACAGAAGAAAAATTAAGTTCAATTTAAAAAAAAATACCAAGGTGTTTTTACCGAGAACCCAAATTACCTTCCGTACAACACGCGTGTGCAATGTAGCATAGATACTACTATTGACACAGCTATTTGGACGAAAGGTTACCCGTATCCACAATCGGTAGCTAGCTTCGTAAACAAGGAAATAGAGAACTTACTTGATAATAATATAATACAGCCTAGTCGAAGTGCATATAACTCTCCGGTATGGGTTGTAGATAAGAAAGGTGTAAACGAGGACGGTACAAAGAAACATAGATTAGTAACAGACTACAAAAAACTTAATTCATTTACTAAAACAGATAAATATCCTATGGCAGAAACATCGGTTATCTTAGCAAATTTAGGCAAAGCTAAATATTTCACCACTCTTGATTAACAGAGCGGGTTCCATCAGATAAAGTTAAAAGAGAGCGATAGGGAAAAAACAGCTTTTAGTGTTAACAATGGGAAATACGAGTTCCTTCGAATGCCGTTTGGACTCAAAAATGCGCCGTCAATTTTCCAGAGAGCTATGGATGACATCCTCCGCGAATACATAGGGAAATTTTGTCATGTTTATATTGACGACGTCATTATATATTCAGAGACGGAAGAAGAACATCTGGAACATATCGAGACAATAACGAAGGCCTTAAGCACAGCGAACATGAGAATATCGAGTGAAAAATAGAAATATTTCATGAAAGAAGTAGGATTTCTTGGGTACATCGTATCATTTAATTGCATACAAATGGACCCAATAAAAACTCGATGCATAGAGGAATTTCCGCAACCAGAGACTTTACGTCAATTAAGATCTTTTTTGGGATTAGCTGGTTATTACCGTAAATTCATAAGAAATTATGCGATGATAACAAAGCCCTTAACCAAGTATCTCAGGGGAGAGAATGGTAGAACTGGCCAAAGTAGTAGCAAAAAAGTCACAATAGAGTTTGATAAGGAGGCCATTAAAGCATTTAAAATATTGAAGGACAAACTCTGCGAACAAGTTACGCTCAACCAACCTGACTTTAGCAAAAGATTTTAACTAACCACAGACGCTAGCAACTCAGCCATAGGTACAGTGCTTAGTCAAAATAATAAGCCCATCATTTTTATAAGCCGAACGTTAAGTAAAACCGAGGAAAATTACGCGACAAACGAGAAGGAACTCCTTGCCATAATTTGGGCATTGAAGAACCTTCCAAATTATCTTTATGGTGTGAGTGGTATCCGCATATATACAGATCACCAACCATTAACATTTGCCATAGGCGATAAGAACCCCAATGCAAAAATAAAACGTTGGGGCGCTTTCATAGAAGAATACAGGCAGGAAAAATGTTGTAGCTGATGCCCTTAGTAGACGAGAACTAAATATGATGAACGAAGATGAATCAGAGATAGGAACTGTTCATAGCGTAAACCAAAGAATTAATAATTTTAAAATTCAATTAATCATGAAAGAATCACTCAACAACAACATAATATCAAAGGAAATACACATAAATTACTGGAGACATACGGTACTTTTTAAAGATTTAGAGATTGTAAGTAGAAACAATATTAAAGGCAGGTTCGGCAGTAGGAATTTACAGCACCGAAGACACATTCTTCAAGATTAAAGACAAACTTCTGGAGGAATTTCCAACAGTTAAATTTTTACTTTGCAACCAAATAGTTGAAGACGTAACAGATAAGGAAGAACAATTAGGTATCGTCACTGCCGAACACAATCGAGCTCATAGACAGGCTAAAGAAGTGTTTAAGCAAATTGTTAACAGATATTATTGGCCAAATGCATTCAAGCAAATTCTTTCATTAAACGCTACGTGTGAAGTTTGCAAAAGGAACAAGTACGATAGACATCCGAATAAGCAACCAATTGGAGAGCCTCCAATTCCTGAAGAAGGGGGAGAGCGCATTCACGCAGATATATACTACTGCGAAAACTCGTCCTTTCTTACAATGACAGACCCATTTTCAAAATATCTCGTTACAACCCAAGTAAAGTGAAAGACGGAAGCAAAAGACAGAATGATAGAACTACTACCGCTTTTTGGTAACGTCAAAATGTTGATAACCGATAACGAAGCAGCATTTTGTTCACCTTCTGCAAAATGTGCGTACAACCTTCTTAACATCACTCATAAAACTACACCACCAGCCCACTCAAAGATCAACGGTACAATAGAGAGAATTCACTCAACTCTAACAGAGCTTATTAGAATAGTTAAAGAAACTACACATATTACAGACATTAAAGATATAATGACTTTAGCTACAAAAAAATATAACGAAACAATTCACACGGTGACAGACAAACGACCGACAGATATATTTCATAATTATATAGACAACAACGACACCAAAGTAAAAATTCAAAAACACCAACAGAAAATGATAGGATATTTTAACAAGAATAGGAAAAATAAAGTTTATAAGAAATGAGAAATAATTTTTGTAAACAACGTGCAGAGGAAAAGTAAGAACAAACCTTTGTTCATGAAAAAGAAATTGAAAGAAGATTTAGGGAATTTAGTAATAGATTCAAATAATCGGCAAATCCATAAGGATAATATTAGAAATTAAAATGACAAGAATTAATAAAATCAAATAACAAACAAAAAAATATAAATACACGTCTATTTAATAAGTTAGACAGTATAAATAAAGATATTGGCGGTAAAGGGATTATTGATATCAAAATAATAAAATTTATCATTATAGAATTAAGAGAAATAATAAATACAATTAATTTAAGCAAATCAAACAAATTGAACACACTTTTGTTAAATGTTAATGAAATCCAAACTATTATGGAACAAGAAAAAGTAAACATATCTATAACAGATGCACTAGATGCTTCCATATTCAAAATCGTTCAAAAAAATAACATTATTGTACTGTTTATCAAATACCCCAAAGTAAAAGGGTTAGGTACCCATTATATTTAGTATTTAGTATTTTTATTCAATTTGAAAGCTTACACAGTAAGATACAATATCTTATAAACTAGTGAAAGCTAAATAAGAGATTTCATGAAAAGCTACAGTATTAGCGTTACGTTAAAAATTCAGATGAATATATACAAATTCAAAAAAAGAAAAAAGATAATTAATTCAATCAGTTGTTTCAAAATAAAGTTTAAGTTCTTTTTTCATTTTTATAGTGCTATTTATTCTTCTTATGTCTCTGGGCAATGAATTCCATATTCGAGTTGAGTGTACAAAAAAATGACGTTCGGCAGCTAAACAGTTAAAACGAGGGAGAATCAAGTGGTTATTTCTACTTGATAGGAATTGTAGTTCATTAAATAGATCTACAGGTTGACTGGTTAAAAGGATATCCGTAAACAAGGCCATAGCGCGAAAATTCATGAAGTTGTCGATTGTCATATTGAGTAGTTTTGGGACAAGGTGAGATACTCTATCGTAGCGGCGTAATCCAAATACATATCTAACGGTGCTGTTGAAGGCTACCTTAACTTTCCTTTTACTTACATAATCAAGCTTACCGAACAATTCACAACCGTATGCCAGCAGCGGAAGGACTAGACTTTTGGCGAGCATCAGACGTATATTAGTAGGAATGAAGTTTTGTGTTTGCCATAGCGCACGGAGCACACCATAAATTTTGCTAACTGTATAACTTACATGATCCTTCCATGACAAATTTCTATTAAAAATAACCCCAAGGTTCTTAGCCGACTGTACAAATTCTATTGAAGAATCGTTTAAGGTAATCGGAGGAAAATAGGAGAGGTCATGAATATTATTAGATACTATTAAACACTTAGACTTTTTGGGATTAAGTATTAGATCAAAGTTTTGTGACCACTGTACGATCCTTGCTAAATCTTCATTTACACAGGTTGAAAAGTGTTCGATAAGCCCCAAAGGACAACTAACATACATCTGAACATCATCCGCATACATGCGGATAGAGCAGTGTTGGATAACTGAAGGAAGTTCATTTATATAGAGCGAAAATAATAGTGGTCCCAGAATTGATCCCTGGGGAACTCCACTAACGAGTGGTAAGAAATTGGACTGAACTTTGTTTAATTCAACCGCTTGCTGTCGACCTGTTAAATACGAAGACAGCAGTTTGACAGCAGTTAACGAGAATTTGTATGACCGAAAAACTTTTGAACACAACTTTGAGTGGTTAACCATGTCGAACGCCTTAGAAAAGTCAAGTAGAATCAAAAAAGTTACTTTATCTTCAACAATTGCTTTTCTTATATGTTCAGAAACACTTATAAGAGCCGTAATACAGTTGTTTTTCTTACGAAAACCAGATTGCTTAAGTGTGAGTAAGTTCTCACGTTCTAGAAATACACTCATTTGCTTCTGCATTATTCGTTCAAAAACCTTAGACAAAAATGGTAGTATTGAAATTGGCCTGAACTCGTCACCTTTTATGGTTTTGGGAACAGGAATAATTTTAGCCATTTTCCACTGGATTGGAAATACTCCGGTTGTTAAGATAGCGTTGAAGATAAAAGTTAGATAAGGAAGAAGAAAGGGTAAAAGCGACTTTAAAAAAGAAGGGTGAATTTGATCGAGACCTATAGCATTTGACTTAACTGATAAAATCGCTTCTACCACATCCTCAGCTGTTATATTATTAAAAGAGAAAACATCCTCGTTTTCAGAACTTCTTTCTTGTAAAAAATTGTCTTGTACATCGGAGATAGCGGAAAGTTGTGCAGCGAACTTCTTCATTAAGTGAGTCAACATTAACTAATTCGGGGGTTTTGCATGCGATTTTACCTATTCCCAAATTTTTTAAGTTTTTCCAGATGTGCTTACTATTTAAACTTGAGTTGAACTTATTAGAATATAATTGAGATTTAGCTCTCCGAATTTCAAGAACAGTTTTATTCCTCAAAGCACGGTAGATACTATATATCTCCATCAGTCGAAATCTTTTCCAACGGGCATATGCCAGATCACGTTGCTTAATTAAATCCCGAATCGTAGATATTTGTAAACCAGGGTTTATTGCGTGGTATGACATGTTTTGTTTTAAGAGGAACATGTTTGTCATAGAGACTTAAGATGTTGTCGTTGAGAAACTGAACCTGCTCATGAGTTGATGAAGTAAAGAAAATGCTTCTCCAATCTATACTATGCACATCTTGTTCGAGCAAAGAATAGTTAATGTTTTTGAAATCCCGATACTCAAAAACTTTGGTTGAGCTAACGACTTGAAAGTCAAAAATTAAAAAGATCAGATCATGCTTTGAATATGCCGGTGCAGAGAGCTGGTTATAAAAAACAACATTATTTATATCACTTACAAGAAAAAGATCGAGTAAAGTAGGCTCATAATTTGAAAAGTGAGTTGGAACAGTTGTATTCACTGAATTAAGTTTAATGTGAGAAGTTCATCAACAAAATGGTTTTCGCTCAACAAATTGCAATTTAAATCACCGCAGATAACAGTTTTTGGGTATGAGATTGATATTTGTTCAATGAGTGTTATAAGGGATGAGATACAAATGTTCCTATTGGGGCGATATACTGTACCGATAAGCATCTTTTCCAGATCATTACACAACTCAAGAAAAATGAAGTCAATTTCACTATCATCCTTAGATAAACATTTCACCATACATTTAATGCCCTCTTTTATGTAGACTGCAACACCCCCACCTCTACAACGATTTCTGTCAGACCTAAACATTTTATAACCGACGAGAGAACATAGTAAATCATTATGTTCAGGCGACAACCAAGTTTCGGATATAGATTCTATATATATAGATTCTTCGAAGGTATCACGAAATTGATCAATTTTTGGCAACAAGCTTTGGGCATTTATGTGGCAAACACGAATACCACTTCCTTGTGCACTCAAAACGTGTATCATAGTGCGTAAGTCATTGATAGCCATTGCAATTATTGAGATGAAGTTTAAATGAAAATAAAACTGAAAAAGAACGTAAAAACTACAAAAATAAGTTGAAATGTAATTAAGAAAATTAAAAATTGAATTATAGTCCAGTCAAATTAGACTTTCAGCTCGGAAAAATTCCCACCTAGCTGAATTTTGGTACACATCTTTTTTATATTGTTGTCAACAATGTGTAAAAAGTCGACCTCGATATCATGTACGCGTCAAAGGTTATTCGAGGTCAAAGGTCACGGAATAAGCCTTTTTTTTAATATCTCGTTTTTTATTGGTCGTACAAAAAAAAGTTTAAGACACAAATTGTAGAGGAGGTAATTATCTACAAAAATGGTCTTATAACATTTTCACGTCAAGTTGATAGTTTTTCCGTTATAAGGCCAACAAAGTGTACACTTTTAATGAAATATGATTTTTTCGCTAAAAACAAATAGCCTTTGCGTTAATATCTCGCTTCATACTGTTTGTACAACAAAAAGTCTCGAACAAAAATTGAAGAGGACAAAATTATCTACAAAATGGTTATATACATATGTATATACATATATCCAATCGCACTTGCGCTATACAAATTTTAATGTTTACCATACAAAATTACAATAATATAATATAATATTATATCATATTATAATAACGATAATAAGAATGCATTCGTTTCCACACCACCATTGAGTTAGAAGCATGGTGCGTTTTTTTTCCATGGTTTCCCCGGTAGGCCTAGTCCATGTAGTCAACAATAATTGTTGAATAGTTATTATAGGTATCATAGTTATCATCAAAACAAAGTAATAAATATTACATTTAAATTATTATTAATCATCAACATCGCTCTCGTCTTCATGCATTTCTTCTTCGTCATTTTGATCTTCTTCATTTTTTTTTTTTCAAATTTATAATATGTATTGTCTTCTTCCGTTAAATCCGCTGACAAAACGTCAAGTGTGTCTATATTGTTATATAAAGCATTATCGGAACTTGAATTGAAACATGATTGCCCACGACAATGTCCACAAATAATCGAATATTTGATACCAATTTTTTTGCAACTACAGTTAGTACCACAGCCTTTTTTACAGTTACAAAAAATTATATTCAACAATTCATCAGGTGCGGGTGGTAACAATGTCGTTATATGCTCCAAAACATTGTTATTCATTATCCACCCCCAGTTTTCTGGGTTTAATTTGTTACCCAACCAAGTTTGTACCTGGTAATAAACTCGAAGCAGATGCTGTTGGGTGGCGCTATTTGTTGGTGGTAGAGAATAAACAGGTTTATTATTTCTAGTTAGTTTAGCAAATGTTATGTTTCTGTAATTATCGATGGAGACCACTTGTTTTTGGGCACCATACATTGCTAAAATAAATTTAATTCCATGTTTGAAAATGTCTTGAACGGAGCAATTTTGTTTTTTGAACACTGCTGCTGCACTTTGAAGGTCTGCACGATTTTCTAATAGTTTTAAAACTTTTACCTTTCCTTTATTAAAAAATGTAGATGTCGTATCACATCCTGTGACAGCGTGCAAAAATAAAATATGTTTTCTACCAAAATTGTAGTGATCCATGCTATTAGTAGATGAGTATATTTTTGTGTCAACTTTTCCTTTACCGGGTTTTTAAAAAAATGTGTTTTTGCGACGGAGTGCGTGCTATTAGTATAACTAAGAGATCTACGTCCTCTCCAACAATAATAGTTTTCCGAGTGTATGCTTCTTCAATTGCTGTTTCTATAATAAGTACGTCAGCATCGTCTTGAGCTACTAAAAAAGGTCGACCTAGTCCTTATAAATACTATATATGTATATGTACAACCTGTTACCCCCCAACCATCCAGTTCGCCGTCTGGCATCCAGACGACAGTAAAATGTACGATGTGCCTACATATACATCTTGCATAAAACGAATGCATTCTTATTATCGTTATTATAATATGATATAATATTATATATTATTGTAATTTTGTATGGTAAACATTAAAATTTGTATAGCGCAAGTGCGATTGGATATATATATGTATATAACCATTTTGTAGATAATTCTGTCCTCTACAATTTTTGTTCGAGACTTTTTGTTGTACAAACAGTATGAAGCGAGATATTAACGCAAAGGCTATTTGTTTTTTAGCGAAAACATCATATTCCATTAAAAGTGTACACTTTGTTGGCCTTATAACGGAAAAACTATCAACTTGACGTGAAAATGTTATAAGACCATTTTTGTAGATAATTACCTCCTCTACAATTTGTGTCTTAAACTTTTTTTTGTACGACCAATAAAAAACGAGATATTAAAAAAAAAGGCTTATTCCGTGACCTTTGACCTCGAATAACCTTTGACGCGTACATGATATCGAGGTCGACTTTTTACACATTGTTAACAACAATATAAAAAAGATGTGTACCAAAATTCAGCTAGGTGGGAATTTTTCCGAGCTGAACCCCTTTTTTCGTCTAATTTGACTGGACTATTACGTTAGCAAAAAAAAAACAAAATTCAAATTTAATTCAAATATATATAGAGTAAAGAAAATTAACAAGAGAAACAAAAGAAAACAAAATATATGAATAAATCTCTTTGTATAATAATTTGTAACATTCATTAATGAGTTGAATTGGCATCCCTGGTTAACTCCTCTGCGTTGTCGATAAGCTCCGCTGCACCATTAGCTTTACGTTTAATAAACACTCTCCCACGAGATGTGTAAACAGTTGACAATAGCTTTTGTTTTTTTAGATTGATTGCATGTTTAAAGATTATGTAATTGTTCTTAGTTAAAGCCTCTCGCAGGTAAATAGAGTTAGTCGAGTTTATGTCTATGTCTTGTAGACAAAGCTCTCTCTGTTGTTGTTTTCGAAAGAGTGCGATAGACTTCAGAACAAAATTTCGGTCATACGGTGAGTGAAATTTAAGCATAATCGGCGTGTCTTTGGACTCGGAGTATGAGCGCGTGCGATAAACGTTTATTAATGATGGAGGTTTAATTTGCAATGCATTACAGAGAAGATTGAAAATTGATTTTAAATTCTCATCGGGTACGTGAGGTATACCAGAAAGCAGTGCATCGTTTGCCACTGTCCGGTTTTCCTGTATGTCTTGAAGTTTTTTTACCGCCATGAGTTCACTTTGTGTGTTCAAATGCTTTTTATTAATGTCGTGGATAGTGTTTTTAAGGTCAGATATCTCAGAGTTCAAAGTTGTGATGTTTGTTTTTGCGCTCAGAAGAGCTGATTCGAGTTCTGTGACTTTTAATTGAGTGTTATCAATAGAGTTTTGAAGTTCCTTTATTTGGTTGCTTATATTATTTGAGATTCTTTTTTCGGAGTCGGTTATAAGTTTTGACAGAAGATTAATTATATGCTCACTCTGTTGTTTAAAACGTTGGTCCATTATTTTGCACTCTTCACTCGGTTCCATTTCAAATGTTTTTTGAGGGGTGGACGCGGGTGAACTTGTATTGGTGTTTTTATTTTTTGATGTCCCGGTACGTTTCATTTTATAATTGAGTGGAAAACCAAACAAAAGAAATGGAAATGGAACACTTAAATACAATTATGTATTTTGTTTTTAATATTTTTCGATTTTAAAAGATCACTTCGAAACAGAAACGCACTTTGAATGTTAAGGAAATATGGTGACAACTTTAAGGTGAGATGACAATGTTTATATGTTTTAAAATAACGCAGGAAAAATTAATCAAAAAGGCCAGATTCAAATACACGTCTACTCTGTCATAGCTTTCTTTGTCATAGCGTAGAATAACTAGAAGTAATAATGTAAATGGTGGAAAAATTGTTATACTAAAAGAAATTGTTAAATATAAGAAAAAAATGTATAAACCAAAATGTAAAAAAGAACTCAACCACGATTATTGAAAAGTTATAAAAGAAACAAGTTGCTTAACGGACCTTTTAAATAAATACAAGGCTAAATGTACGAAAATAAAAGAAAGAAACCTACCTATAGAAATAATTAACGAAGGAAATATTGTACTAACAGGAAACCATATTGTAAATGAAATAGAACTATCAGGAATTAATTTAGTTCAATTCGAAAATAATGTATTTATTGATGGAAAATTGTATGTTAATTCAAAAAATCAAATATTTGAACACATTAAAGAAACTAAAGTATCACAGATTCATGTTCTCGAATACATTGCTTCGCAAAACGAAAACCTTATGTATACAAATATAGATTACATAGAACCTTTGCTATCCGATATTAAGGAACATCCCGTGCTGTGGGGAATATGTATTAAATTTTGTATCATAATAATTATCTACTCTGCTTATAGAATTTATTTAATAATACGAGGTTATCAAGCGATCGAACCTGAACAACAAGCCACTATCGAGATGGAAGAATTCGTAGACAGTTCAAAATCAAGAGTACAAGAACTGTTAAATGAAAGATTGGGACAATCTTCTTCCGACCAAAGGGAGAGTTAACACATGGTAACCAGACGGGACAAACAGGAAACGCAGGCAAACTGATAAGAGAGGTTTCCGACCGTCATAAAATATTGACGAACTAGAAAAAACAAAGATAAACTATCTAACCGTCGTAAAACTAAAACATTTACGACCCAAGCCGCCAACAGATAAGAAGGATGTTTTATGACCGACGCTCCCGATAACGACCACAAAGCGAACCATCGAGGAGATGCAACTGATCGAGGATAGGCAGATCGATTCCAACCCTGCAACCATAAAGATCAATGTAAAACTAGTAATAAGCTGAATATTGAATAAAATATGTATATATTTTTTTTATTAAAATTATCTGGTGTTTTGTGTAGTCCATTCTTGTCTATTTTATGTCCCAAATAAATGACACTTTATTCAAACAGTCTGCATTTAGACTTATTCAAATGAAGTTTGAACTTATGTAGTTTTTCAAGTAGGCAGTTGCATCTTTTAAAAGCCTCTTCTAAATTTCGTCCCATAACAATGATATCGTCGAAAAAACAAGCTGTTCCCTCGAGATCATTGATAATATGTTGATGCATAAAGCGTTGCCAAATGTTGGGCGCGGTTTTAACTCCAAACATCAGCCTCTTCACTTTATATAGACCTTTTTTTTGTGGTTATTGTCTGTAATAGAGCGGTTTCTTCCGTCATGCTAAGATGCAAGTAAGCTTTGTAAATGTCGAAAGTGCAGTAGTACTCACCGTGCTTGAGTTTTTGATAGAGTTCCTCGATTTTGGGAATAGGGTATTTATCGTTTAAAATGATTTTATTCAAAGTTACCTTAAAGTCTGCACATAAACGTATTGACTTGTCTGCTTTTATAACAGGCACGACCGGTGTTCCCCAATCTGAATGTTCAACTTTTTCAATGATACCATCATTTTCCAGTCGAGTGATTTCATCTTCAATGAGAGGTCATATAGCATACGGAACCTGTCTTGGCTTAACAAATATAGGCGATGATCCTTCTCGTAGTTTGAGCGTACCTTTCACATTGGGTATCGTTCCAATTTTCGATTGAAAAACTTCAGAGTGGTTTTCGAATATTTGTTTCTTTAAGTTGGCGATGTCTTTATTCTCTGTAAAGATATTTAGTGCATTCATTTGTAAAATGTTAAGTGCTTGAACCCATTCTCTTCAAAAAAGTGTACTATATGGCTCCTTTACAATGTAAAGATCGCACATAACCTTACGCCCATTGTACCCAACTTGTACTTGAGATTTTCCATAAGCTGGAAATGTTGCATTGTTATACGTTTTTAAAATAACTTTTGTAGGTGTAATATTTGCTTTTGGCCAAAGTGTTATAAATTTACCGTAATTCATGACCGATATTGCTGCACCTGTGTCGAACTCCATGGCCAGGGTTTTGTCGTTGACTTGTAAGGTTATGTAGTACTTACCCCTACGAGTTTCAACTTTCGATGTAAGGTTTTTATTGCTATTTGGGGCTAAAATAAGCACATTTAATTCGTAAGGATCATCCCTCAGCTCTTTATCATCTTCGTTCTCAGAGTCTTCATACACTCCAAGTGTATTAGTCTCCCTGGACTTCGATTTCATACACACTGAGATCACTGAAGCGACACTTTTTACAAAATAGGTTTTCTGCGCGACATTTGTTTGCAATGTGATCATGCTTTCCACACCTATAGCAAATCGTTTTTTTATCTTTTGGAGTAAACTTTTTGCTAATATTCATTTTTGCGTTAGATCTCGTACTCTGTACAGACGAGTTTTTCGCATGCACTTAGTGAATATTTAGCATATTGCGGGTCTCTGCCCTTGAAGTCTCCATGGAGAGTGCGTATTCAAAAGCCTTATCCATGGTCATTGTAGTTAATGTTTCCCTTAGAAGCCTTTCTTTAATGTCGGAATCTCTAAGCCCTCGAATGAATTGTGATCGAAAATGAGTTAAAAGAGTTGACTTTTTGCACGCCTCACATGTAAAATTGCAGTAAGCGCTCAGTTTTTTTAACTCAGCCATGTAATTTGATATCGACTCCCCCTCGTGTTGGAGTCTGAGCAAAAACTTATGCTGCTCCGTAATCTCATTTGGTTTTGGGCTAAGGTGATTTTTCAGGAGTACCACTAACTCATCGTAAGTTTTTGCGTCAGGCTCATCTGGTGCAGTGAGTCGGATCCCCAGTACCGGCGTCTGTCGGGGGTGAGTACGCGGGCCCGAGACGTCGATATACAGCGACTGCACAAAAACAATGAGAACTGATTCGATGGGAGTGGAAAGCTTAGCTCCTACGGATCAAAATGCTACAAGCGGTGACCCTTTAAAGAGTATCAAAAATACCTCGGACTCCCCCTCCGAAGAAGGGTACTCCTACAGGTCCTAAACCGCCTGAAGGCAGCAAGACGTGGGATTTTCCCGATTTCTCGAGCTGAAGCGGAAAAACCAGAAGAGGAATCCAACACTGCTGCGCTGCCGACGGGAGTAATTAATGCTTCTGCCTCCAAAGAAACGGACGAGGGAAATCCAAACGACGTTTTTCTCATGGAGATGCAGAAATTCCTTAATGCACGGCATAGCGTCATTGGAGGAGTCTCTTGACAAAATAAAATGGCCAAAAAGAGAAAAGAACAAGACCGATGTTTGCTGTTCAAAACCGTCCACCACGAGCCAAAAAGCCAAACAGCAGAGGGTGGAAGCCGGTCAGAAGAAAGTTCCTAAAAACCCTTCAGAACCGGGAACCACCAAAAGACCACCGTCGAGTCCACTCCAAAAGGATTCCGAAAAGAAAACGAGAAAGATTTCACAAGCCGCGGAGACGGAGGACAGACAAGTAAACACACAAACCGACGAAGTCATCCCCGGTGAAGAGACCTACGCCCAAGCAACCCTCAGAGGAAAGGTCACAGACGCTGCCAAAGGAACTCTACCTGCTAACACGAAAAAGAACGTTACCTGATAAGACGAACAAGAATAAAGGTAACCCAACTACCAAAGCAAGCGGAAAACAGAAGAAGAGGAGAAAGAAAAAGCCTAGACGGAAACAAAACCCGGGAGCTATTCTTATCAAGCCGATTGGCGAGGAAACCATCTCCGGCATCTTGAGAGAAATCCGGAATAAGGCAAATCCAGACGCGACAGAAACAGTTGTCAAAAAGATTCGCGAAACCAAAAAGGGAGAGGTCTTGGTAGAGCTTGGGACGACATATAATCTCACTCGAGATTAAAGACCTTGACGAACTAACCACGGTAGAAGAGGTCCAGGAAGCAATCCGCACAAAATTTACCGACCTCATAACAGAGCTGGAAATAGGGATCACTAGTAAAAACAACAGATCTCTGAAGATGACCATTATCAGGGTAAATGCTCAAGCCGCCTGAGAAATGCTGAAGGCCAGCACAATTAAAATTGGCTGGACACACTGCCGAATCAGACAGAGAACCGAAGTTCTACGCTGCTTCAAATGTTTCGGATATGGACACAAACAGTCGTCCTGTCCAAATCCGGGAAAAAAGGGGCAAGGACTATGCATCCAATGCGGGGAAAAGGGTCATAAGAAGAAGGACTGCAAAAACCAGCCTAAGTGCTGCCTCTGCGTGGAATTGGAAACAACATCATCCATAAACCACGTACCTGGCACCAGGAGCTGTCAAGTGTTCAGGAAAGCACTTGAAGATGCGAAAAAGGCCTCCTCAAAATGACTATAATCTTCCAGGCGAATGTCCACAGAATTCTAACGCAGACAGCCTTCTGACAAAACTTATATCGGAACTTCGAGCTGACATTGTTATCGTAAGCGAACAATACCGTGATAAGGACGGACAAAATTGGTTTTCAGATCTGCTTAACACTGCTTCCATTTGGATCACAGTAACATCAAAATTCCAAATTGATAGAAAAGGGGCAGAAAGAGGCTTTGCCTGGGTCAAAACTAGAAAACTTACAATAGTAAGCATATATTTCAGCCCAAACGACAGGATCGAAGAATTTCGCAAAAAAAATTGGAGGATTTGGAGGATTTTCTGAATGAGAATGGTGGAGATGTTCTAGTCGCAGGAGATTTTAACGCCAGAGGTCAAGAGTGGGAAATGCCAACTACTGACTCTCGAGGAAGGCAAATACTCGCGATGGCCACGAGACGTGGACTATACGTAGCTAACGTAGGAAACACCCCCACCTTCAGGAGACACAGAGGCACTATTCCAGATGTTACCTTTGCGACGGGCACCGCATTCGCAAAAATTAAGAACTGGAGAGTAATAGAGGACTATACAGGTAGCGACCACCAGTATATCGTTTTCGACCTGGAGGAAAACCAACGAGTCCTAAACCTACGTCACCAACCACGGGCTCCAAGGTGAAACCTAAATAGACTTAACGCGGATGTTTTAAAGGGAGTGATCGAGGAAGGGGCAGATGCTGTGCTGCAAGTAGAAGGACCTGCTGAAACCAAGGCTGAAGCCACGATGGAACTAATTCGGCTCGCCTGCGACTCCTCAATGCCCCGAACAAGAGCTGCCAACAGGAACAGAGATCCAGTGTACTGGTGGACAGATGAGATAGCTGCGTTACGCCGGAGATGTTTAAAACTTCGACGCATAGTCACCAGGGGAGGAGAAGAAACGCTGAACCTATGGAGGACGCCATAGTGGAGTTCAGAACCAAGAGATCCGAGCTCAAGAAGGCCATCAATTCGAGCAAGAGAGAGAAATGGGAGGATCTCCGCCGTGATGTCAATAGCGACCCCTGGGGACTAGGCTACAAGATCGTTACGCGTAAACTAGGAGCTCAGATGACACCCCCAGTCCTAAGCGAAGAAAAAATGGAGCACATTGTTGGAACACTATTCCCAACTCATCCTGTCATCCCACTTTTTAGCGAGGAGGAGTTGAGCATAGCTGTGCAGTCTTTGCAAAAACGAAGAGCTCCTGGCCCCGATGGAATCCCCGCAGAAGTCCTGAAAGCGACCGCCAAAGCATGTCCCCAATTACTTCTGAACATGTTCAACAACTTCCTCATAGAAGGCGTCTTCCCGAAGAGCTGGAAGAAACAACGGCTGGTGCTCATCAGCAAAGGTAAAGGAGAACCAGATTCCCCATCGGCATACAGACCTCTGTGCATGCTAGGCACCGCGGAAAAACTTTTGGAAAAGCTTTTAAAACCACGGCTTTCAGCTGCAGTACAAGCGTCGGGCGATCTATCAGAGAGACAGTACGGTTTCCGGAGAGGCCGCTCTACTATCGGAGCAATACAAGAAGTAGTGCACGCCACCCAAATTGCCCAACAAAGAAACCACAACTCGAAGGAGATTGTCTTGCTGGCAACGCTGGATGTACGAAATGCCTTCAACTCGGCCAGGTGGAGTGGTATCCTACATGCGCTGGAATGGAGATTCCACGTACCTGCCTATCTTTTACGGATGACGAAGGACTATCTCAGGGATCGCGAGCTGATTTACGAGACCGCAAAAGGTCCGCGAAAGAAGGAAGTCACATCTGGTGCAGCGCCAGCGCAAGGATCAATCTTAGGACCAGACCTGTGGAATATCTCCTATGATGATATCCTTCGCATGGAGATGCCTGACGATGCCTTCTTGGTTGGCTATGCCGACGACATCGCCGGGGTGATTACGGCACGAGACACCGATAGCGCGCAAAGAAAGCTAAACCAGGTCATGCGACAAACAAATTCATGGATGGAAGAGCATGGACTCAGCCTAGCCACGGAAAAAACAGAGATAGTTCTTCTGACGAGGAAGAGGATTCCTACTACACGAATTGACTTCCAAATCGGGGCCGAAGTGATAAGAAGCAGCGCGACAGTGAAGTACCTGGGATTGAGGCTCGACACAAAGCTAACCTCCTGGCAACAAATAAAGGCAGCATCGGAAAGAGCATCAAAAACTACTACATCACTCAGCAGACTGATGGCGAATGTAGGGGGACCAACGGCCAGTAAGCGAAGGCTACTGATGGCGACAACTCATTCCATCCTTCTGTATGGCAGCGAAATATGGGCGGACGCACTTAAGCAAGAGAAGTACCGTAAACAGATGGCGGCAGTGCAAAGACGCGGAGCTCTCCGTGTGGCAAGCTCTTATCGAACGGTGTCGGAACCAGCTGTCCTTGTAATCGCTGCAGTGACACCTATCGATCTCCTAGCGACAGAAAGGAAGTACGTCTACGACAAAAAGGCGGACATGGGGGTGGAAGCGGCAGCCGAGGAGGCTAAGCAGCTGACCATACAGAAGTGGCAAGAGCGTTGGTGCGCAGAAAGCAGAGGACGATGGACGGCGAGACTGATCAGAAATGTGGCTGAGTGGAAGGATCGGAAACACGGCGAGGTTAATTATTACGTCACCCAGTTACTCACCGGACACGGTTACTTCAACGCATTTCTCCACAAGATCGGCAAAACGAGTAGTCCAGCCTGCCAGTACGGGGACTCCCAAGAAGACGATGCACAACATACCTTCTTCGTCTGCAGCAGATGGGCAGCACAAAGAGAAGCACTGGAGAGAAACATTGGCACCATCACTCCAGAGAGCATATGCTTAAAAGCCAAAATAACTGGAACTTGATCAGTACATACACGAATCAGTTCCTTAGAAATAAGAAAAGAGAAGAAGAACAGTTCCGCGTTCCTAATCTTTCCTAACCTATTAACCTACTAACCTAACCAAATCTAACCAAATCACCTTGAACTAACGTAACCTAACTTCACGCCTATGTTATGTAAGGAACCTTCCTAACCTAACCTACCTAACCTAAGCCTTCCTAACTTAGGAACGAAGAAAGCAGATGAAAAAAAGATCCCGCTACAAGACGTAAGCCTAGAATGGGCCGTACACCAGGACCCACTCTTGAAGAAGTGCAATCCCGTGGTCCCGAGGGGGATCTTCGAGGCACTTTTGGAGGTTTAGCCGGTATGTCATTATAAGGTTTTAAATTTTTTTTTCTTGATGAGTCCGGCACACGGGGAGGTATGGATACCTCCTTATGGTGCGTAATGCATTCCTCCACAAGTAAAGTAAAAAAAAAAAATTATCATTATTATCATTATTATCATTCTTATCACTATCATTATTATCATTATTATCATTATTATCACTATTATCACTATTATCACTATTACCACTATTATCACTATTATCACTGTTTACTGAAAAAACGATACTTTTAATATTTTCAAGGCTTTTTATTTAGTGATGCGTTCAAGGTGGAGGTCAATCTGCAACTGAACTTTATATATTCTTTCTCTTAAGGAGATTACAATTGACTTTCAGAAATAACTGTTAGACTAAGAGTTTTACATAAGAAAACCTATCGTATGATTTATATATTTATATATAGGTAGATCGCTTGATTTATTTATACGGTTATTTTAAATTACATACAACATTCGACACTCCGCCCACCTTAAAAAACTCTTTTTTAATTACATACAAATAATGATATCTTCATGTGGTGTAATTTAATAGAATTATTTATCAAAAACAAATGATTAATTAAAAAATCAATTCAACATTAGTCATACATAAAGATATAGATACATATTACATAATTTAAGTTTCGGTTAACATTTATACTTTGTGGTAATACAAGCCAATAAATTCTTGTGATCTGGATCATGGTAATCGTCGTTCGGTAGAAGTAATGCAAGTTTAGTGATGTCACGTCTCATTACACCAGATTTTGTTCGTATCTCAACAACTCGAATAAGGCCATCTGCACCAGGAAAAAGATTTATGACTCGACCCATTAGCCATTTGCTTGGTGGAAGATTGTTGTCCAGAACCAAGACTAAATCGTTGAGCTCCATGTTACGTTTCTTCAAGGTCCATTTCGTTCTTTGTTGTAGTTGGTGAAGGTATTCACGATGCCACCTTCGCCAAAACTCTTGTTGAAGACGGTTTGTGTACTGCCAACGAGAAAGTGTAGGTATTTATCTTCGCATCGCACAGATTCTGCTCAGGTAATGTCATTGTTGGACCACCTGTAAGAAGAAAATTTGGAGTTAATGGTTCTAAACTATATTTGTCGTCTATAAAAGCAGTTAATGGACGAGAATTTAGACACATCTCTATTAGACAAAGAAGAGTGCTAAGTTCTTCGAACGTTAGCGATGTCTGCCCCATAACTCGACGCAGGTGAAACTTAGTCGACTTAACCCCAGCCTCCCAGATACCTCCGAAATGAGGCTCATGTGAAGGTATAAACTCCCAAGAAATTTCCTCTTCAGCTACATAATTGTGGATATTTTCATTGGAGTTAAATAATTTATAAATGGCTTTAAGTTCCCGAGATGCGCCAACAAAATTTGACCCATTGTCACTCAAAATTCTTTTAACAGCTCCTCGCCTTGACAAAAACCTTTTTAAAGCCGCAATCGCAGCATCCGATGTTAGATCCGAGACGAGTTCCAAATGAATTGCTCGCGTTGACAAGCAGGTGCAAAGAGCCACATAACATTTTTGATGCTTTGCTCCACGACTTTTATATGTTTGTATGGTTAAAGGCCCCGCATAATCCACCTCGTGTTCGTAAACGGCTTACACATTTCTAGTCGAACCTTTGGCAAATTATCCATTTGTTGTTCTAACGGCCGAGCCGCATACTGTTGACACTTAACACACCCTCGAATGTATTTGCTAACTTTTCCCTTTAGATGCAAGATCCAATAATTTTGCCTTATAACTCCTAGCATGAGATGGGGTCCACCGTGTAGGTACTTATGATGATAAAAAGCAAGAATAAGAGTTGTTAAATGAGATTCCTTAGGCAAAATTGGTGGATGTTTTTGTTGAAACCCAAACTGTCCCTTCTGAATTCGACCTCCAACATTAAGTAAACCATCATTTCCAATAAATGGATCCAAAGATTTCAGATTGCTATCCCTACGTATCGGTTTTGAAAGTTTAAGTCGATTCAATTCCATTGAAAATGCTGCATTTTGGGTTTCCCTTTTCCAAAAACATAGCTCAGCTTCCAGCTCATTTGTTGAAAGTGGTCCAAATTCCCTTTTTCCCTCATCTTCTCCCTTTAGTTTTGCATTGTGAATAAATCTTCGACACCAAGCCATTATCCGTTTAAGCCTTGTAAGTGAAGAAAAACGAAGAAGAATTTCATTCTCAGGCGGTGCTTCTGTAGTTGCTAAAGAAAGTGTGATGTTCCTTTTCTCAAGATCAGTTTCTGGATTTTTCAAAATGAATTTGTTGTGAATAGCATCCATGTCCCGTAAGAATGCAGGTCCTTGCCACCACAAGTCAAATGAGGGCAATAGGTTTGGTTGAAGCCCTCTCGATGCACAATCCGCAGGGTTGAGCTTAGAAGAGGCATGCCTCCATTGACTTTTAGGAACCAATTCCAAAATCTCTGATGTCCTATTTCCCACAAAAGTTGTCCACTTACAAGGATGTTGAGAAAGCCATGCCAAAACCACTTGTGAATCTGTCCATGCATAGCATTCCACATCACCCAAACCCATACCATTCTTCACAGATGCAATCAGCTTGGCCAAGAGGTGGGCCCCGCAAAGTTCCAATTTGGGTATACTAATACGATTAACCGGTGCAACCTTGGTTTTTGATGCAAGTAAGGATACAAAACATTTACCCTTGGAGTGAATAGATATATAGATGCATGCCGCATACGCACGCTCTGACGCATCCGAGAAGCCATGAAATTGTATTCGACACCCCTCCTTTTCAGTCCGTATCCATCGAGGAATAGAAATGTTTTCCAAGCATCCTAGATTTGTCCGTATAGTTAACCATTTCTGCATCAGTGAAGGTGGAAGCTGATCATCCCAAGAAACCCCAGCTATCCACAAATCTTGAATTAAAACTTTCGCCATAATTATCGAAGGACTCACCCACCCAAATGGATCAAAAAGCCTTGAAATCTCTGAGAGAACAACCCTTTTAGTAGCTATTTTCTGTTCTTCTAATGTGACTCTAAAGAAGAAAAAATCTCCAGATGGATTCCAGTAAAGACCAAGAGTTTTTACTGCCATATCTTCAGAAAAGCTTAAGGCTGACATTTCTAAACTATCTTCTAGAATATGCTGTAAAAACTCAGAACAGTTAGATGCCCACTTTCTTAAATCGAATCCTCCCCTTGCTTATAAGTTGCATACATCTGTTTTCACACCTAATGCCTCCTCGATCGTATCACTCCCTCCCATAAAATCGTCTACATAAAAATTGTTCAAAAGATTTGCTGCCCCAACTGGATGCCTTCCCTGTTCATCTATGGCTAGTTGTTTCAGTCCTTATGGCTAGGAATGGAGCGCAAGTAGTGCCATATGTTACTGTTTGAAGATTGTATTCTTTTACCGGATCACCTTCGTTTTGTCTCCACAGAATCCTTTGGAAATGTGCATCTTCAGGATGTACTACCACCTGTCGATACATTTTTGCAATGTCTGCTGTGTAGGCGATTCGATGCATTCGAAACCGACCCAGAATATCAACAAGATCTGATTGTATTTTAGGTCCATTTAGAAGAAGACTATTGAGAGACTGTCCAGATGAGCTTACAGCAGAGGCATCAAATACCACCCTGAGTTTGGTAGTTGAGCTATCTAACTTAAATACAGCGTGATGTGGCATGTACAATGATTTTTCCTGAGTTGTTTCCATGTCCCTCTCACTTACTTCTACCATATGGCCTAACGATAAATACTCTTCCATAAATTTCGAATACTCTGCCTTAAGCGTGCTGTTTGTTTTTGAATCGCCTTTCCAACATATCAAATCTGCGACCTGCCATAATTTTAGAATTCCCTAACATCCCAGTTGATTTCTTGAACGGCAACCTAACCATGTAACGACCATTTGGTAGACGGATGTGAGTTGCAACAAAATGATTCTCACAACTCTGTTCCTCCTCTGAATACAGATTCTTATCCCTTATGCTTTCAACTTCCCAAAATTGCCTGAGAGTCTTATCAACGTCTAAGCATGATGTCAAAGTAATGTTAGGTTCCCTTGTTTGATTCCCTTGATGAGAGTGTGCTTTACCCGAAATGACCCAGCCAAAGATGGTTTCCAGTGCAATGAACGATTTACTTTTTGATTCCATTTTTTGTTTGCCCAAGATTCTAAAGAAAACATCGCAACCAAGCAATATGTCGATCCGTCCCGGTGCCTCGAATGAAGGATCAGCTAGTGCAAGACCTTGAATCATATGTCTACAGTCATCTTCAATTTCAATCGATGACAAACTTGATGTGATTTCACTTAAAACATAAGCTGGTACCAATAGTTGTTGATTGTGTACACGCGATTTAATTTGTAGATTCACACCTCCCTTGGCAAAGTTTGAAAGCCCTTCACCCACTCCATTGATTGCAATGCGTGCGTTTGATCGAGGCAGATTCAACCTCTGAGCACATTCCTCACTAATCAAAGAAACTTAAGACCCTGAGTCCAATAATACTCTACACAATTGCCAGCAGCCAGAAGAATCCATAAAAAAAACAATTGCAGTTGGTAAAATAGAAGCAAACGATGAAAATGTATGTATAGTTGAAAGCGAATTCACACCCTCAGTTTTAGATGAAACTGACCCTTGACTATCAGATATTTTTGTGGTTGGATAGACTGAACTCCCTGGATTCGCACCAACTGAACCCTCATGGAGCAGTGTGTGATGCTTCCTATTACATACTTGGCAACAATATGAGTGACAAACCTTGCTTAAGTGACCCAGTTTCAAACAGTTGAAACATAAATTTTTATCTCTTACAAAATCCCTTTTACCTTTCACGCTAAGTTTTCCAAACCCTGGGCACTTCTCTACCTGATGATTTTCTTGACAAAAAACGCAAGCCAAAGAAGAAGAAACTGCAGCACATCTTGCTTTGCTAAGTGGAGTAAACTTTTGCAATGAAGGTTTTTGAGCACGTGGTACAATCGTACACACTTCATAAATTCTCCTATCAATAAATTCAAGAAGCTCTTTGAACGTTGGCCTCTTCCTTTGAGCACTTTCACGCCTCCATAGTTGTTGAGAAGATTTGTCTAACTTTGATGAGACCACAAACACCAGCCAACAGTCCCAATAATCTGTTGGAATTTTCATGGCTTTCAAAGCCTCTATAGAATCATTAACAGATGACTTTAAAACCCTAAGTCCATCCTCCGTCACATGATTTAAAGCCGGTTGATCCATTATTGTTTTCAAGTGTTCCTCAACAATAAGATTTTCCTTGCTATATGTTGCTACTAACTGTTCATATGCTGGTATGTAATTTACTTCCGTAATATCAAAACTGTTAATTACTGTTGCTGCATCATGAGACAGCGAGCTCTTCAAATAATAAAACTTTTGTGTAATACTTAACTTCGGGTTATTATGAATAAGTGATACTTACATATCATAAAAACTAGGCCAATTCTTAAATTTTCCATCGAAAGTTTGCAATTTAATCAGAGTAAGCTTGATTTCCGAATGAGGATATGTCATTGTCGAAGCTACCGAATCCTGCGCAGGCGTTTAATAGATACCTGTTCACCCTCATGTGGTGGCGGGGGAAGCGTACCAGATTGCAACATAGTCGGCTGCTCTGTACCAATTTGAGAAGCAGAAGGCTGTATGGAGCGTGAAACTAGCTCCCCAAGTGCAGTTTGATGTTCCAAAAGAACCCCTAGCGAGTAGTTAATTTTGTCAATCGAAGTTTCTTTATCACCATTATTTAAATTTGTCCCTTGTTGAACAGTTAATCCCTTTAACAAAAACCTTCCCTTGGCCCTAGCTTGAAAATACTTTTCCTCTATGTCCATTGTCCACCCTTTGACCATCGCTTTCTGCCTTGAGGTCATCATCATCAGTGATTAACCCTTCCATCCAAAACTGAACGTCATTGAATTCCTTAAAGTGATCTGACAATTTTTCTAACCTCTCTTCAATAAGCTCTTTAAAACATGCATCATCCCCAGGTGCATCGTTTATAAAATTGCAACCACGTGTAAATTGCCCTTTAATTGTAGCCCTTTTTCGTTTCAATTCTTCCAACGACATTGTTATGTATTTATATGATAATATAATATATAATGGAAATTTAAAATAGGTATATTGTTTCTTACCTGATTAGCAGAATACTTAACAATTTTCCCTGAACGACAGGATTTATCCAACAACCAATGTCCAAAAACAGCAGCCACAGCACAGCAGCAGAAGCAGCAGTAGGTACAAGCACATTCACCGGCAATATACAAATTAATAGACTATACACAATACACGTGTAATTTTTCGCACAAAATGACTTGGTTTTGTGTGCTTCTATTTATTGCGTTATTTTTTTTTTCCTCTCTTTTGTTTCAATTAAGAGCACAGAAACGAAACTGTCTTTATGTACTTAACAAAATACGGCACGGTTGAAAAAGCACTTCTTGTTCTTGTCTCCCGTCCGTTCGCCCGATGCTCACACAAAAGTCCCGTTGCTAAGCAGATGTATTGAATACCCAAAAGATTTCGCGATTTGTCTTTTGTAGTGTTTGACGAGGCAGTCTTAGCGAAAGGATAATTCTTAGCTTATAAAAAGCCGCTTATATTGCCGAGCATAAATGCACGATTTAAAATCAGTTGAGTCAAGGTTATGATATAACTTAAGACTGGCTTTATTTGGTAAATGTTCTCCTATTTATACTTACAACTAGTTTTACATTTCTATACATTGTATTCTTATTCTACTTCTTTATTTATCGATTTTGCCTATGACCTACAATACATTGTCCCACATGACGTAAGAATTAAATGTCCATTTGACAAAATAAACCATTGGTTGTATTTCCTCAAAGGCATTCCGAATTCTCAGTCAATGTGTCACATATAGCTAATTGCAGTTATAAACAAAAATCGATCTATGCACTTGGCGCATAGCGACCGAACATGCTTAGTGTGTAATATGATCAGTTCAATGCACGCTTGGTGACGGCTGATGATATACACTTATATGTAGGTCGCCATGCGTTGAGTTCATTAATGTTTACATTTCATATATTATTGTTATTGTTTATATTTGTTTATTGTTTTGTTTTGGTTTTAGGTGTTACATACAACACCCTCACCCTTTAGAAAAAAAATAATTTTGTTATCTTTAAATGAAAAAATTATTTTTTAAATTATATTATCTTATTATACATATTGATTGAAAAATGATGGGTATATTTATATACACATACATACATATATATTATTACTATTATTTTCTTTTTAATTATTTATTTCTTGCTTTTATTAAATTATTGTTATGTACTTCTTTATTTTCTTTTTCAGTTTTTATAATGCTATTTAGACCTTTTTGTTCAATTATTTTATAAGGACCTTTAAATGGCTTATCTAGTTTCTTTTTATTTCCTACTTTTATATAAACATAATCTCCTATTTCAAAGTTTGATTTATTTACATTAGATTGATTATTACATACTTCATTCTTAATTCGTTCTAAGTTGTCTTTAGCTTTATTATGTGCATATTGTAATTTTAATTTAAATTCATTTACATAATTATCAATGTTATAAGTACTTTCTTTATTTTTAATGATCTCACAAGGTAAAGCACATAATTTCCCGTATACTAATTCAAATGGTGTGTAATTGGTAGTACTGTGTGGTGTAGTGTTGTATGTGTAGGTATAGTAAGGTAGTAATTCTTCCCAGTTGTCTTTTCCGTCTGTTGTCATTAAGTAGTCGTTTAGAACTCTATGATTTCTTTCTATTGAGCCTAAGGTTTCATGGTGATATGGTGTTGAGGTGGCTTTTTCTATTTTGAGTAGCTTACAGATATGTACTAATAGTTCATTAGTGAATTCTGTACCTTTGTCTGTTTTCAATTTCCTAAAACAACCATATTTTAAAATGAATTTCTCTACAATAGTTTTTGCTACTGAAATGGCATCTTTCGTGACTAATGGAAACGCTTCAACAAATTTCGTTAATTCACATTGAATTGTAAGAATATACCTATACCCATTTGATGGTCTCAATGGTCCTACTGTATCTATAGTTATCACCTCAAATGATGTGCTTGGTGTTTCTGTTCTTGTGAATTGTTGTTTAGTGTATTTACTTATTTTAACTTCATTACAAATATTACAATTATTTATATATTTCCTAACCATCTTATTCATATTCTTCCAAACATATTTCTGCTTAAGCTTCGCTATACATCTTCTGATACCTATATGTCCTCCTAACTTGTCATCATGATATTTTTTTATTAAATCGTTCATCTCACTCGCATGCTCTATTCTTCTTGGTGGATTGTATAATATAATGTCTAGACAATTTTCTTTCTTATTCTCTTGCAGTTCTGTAAATATTTTTTTAAATTTGTGCACTGATATTGTTTTAAATATTTCATTATTCATTGCTAACGCTAGCTTTTCTATTTTCACATGCTTTGTATAGGATAACAATTTCTTCAAAATCAATTTTAACTCTGATAGAGAATTATCATTGTATCCAACATGTATTATATCTTTAACTGCATATATTGTTTCTTTTGGTGGCCCCATTAAATTTTCAAATTGCAATTTCTTAATGTTTCTTGTGTCTGAGATAGATATGCATTCCCATATGTGGAGGTGTACAGCCTCCACTGGAGGCATAATTTCCGGATTTTCTTCTCTTTCACTAATATCTTCCTTATCTTTCAACTTCATTGCTCTTGTTAGGACATTTATATTGTTTACTGGTATCATTTCTTTTAATTCTTCTGAACTTAGCTTTATTCTAGATAATGCATCAGCATTTGTATTCATCTTTCCTTGCTTAAAAATTATATCAAAATCGTAATCCATTAAATCTACTCTAATTCTAGTTAATTTAGATGAAGGATTCTTATGAGTAAAAAGACTAACTAATGGCCTGTGATCTGTATAAACAACAAATCGCCTACCGTACAAATATGGTCTGAAATGGTTTATTCCCCAATGTATACCAAGTAGTTCTTTTTCTATAACTGCTTTATTAAGCTCATGTTTGTTTAATGATTTACTGGCATATGCAATGGGTTTGTCCTTACCTACTTCTCCTTGAGACAAAATAGCTCCTAATGCATAGTTTGATGCATCTGTTGTTAATATGAACGGTTTTGAGAAATCTGGATAGCTTAGTATTGGAGGTGTCATTAATTTTCTTTTAAGGTTCTCAAAAGCATTTTGACAACTTTGTGTCCAGCTGAAGATTTGGTCTTTCTTTAATAATTGATTCAAAGGTTTTGCAATTTCAGCGAAATTTTGAATAAAACGTCTGTAATAGTTACAGAAAGCTACAAATCTTCGAACTTCATCTGCATTATCTGGTTTTGGGTATTCTTTTATGACATTATATTTACTCGGGTCTGTGGTTACTCCTTGTGAAGTTATAAGATGTCCAAGATAAACTACTTCTGGTCGAAGGAAATTACATTTGCTTGGGTTTAATTTCAAATTATATTTACGTAACCTCTTAAAAACTTCTGTTAGGTTGTTATTATGTTCCTTAAGGTTT
The DNA here is from genome assembly GCA_951509635.1 of Eupeodes luniger. Classification (NCBI taxonomy): domain Eukaryota; kingdom Metazoa; phylum Arthropoda; class Insecta; order Diptera; family Syrphidae; genus Eupeodes; species Eupeodes luniger. Next base: position 213,560,784 of record OX608073.1, read on the forward strand.
GAACCAAACACAATTATATCATCTACATATAAGAATGCGGATGCTTGCAAACCACTTAATGCAATTGATAGCATCCTTTGAAAGCTATTTGTTGATATTTTTAATCCAAAAGGTAATCTTTTGAATTGAAAATGTCCCGAATCAGTTGAAAAAGCTGTTAATGGTCTTGATCTTGGATTTAGTGGTATCTGATGAATTGAACTTGTCATATCTAAAGTTGAAAAATATTTAGCCTTTCCTAATTTATCAAGTACATCTTCTAGTCTGGTTAATGGAAATTTGTCATCAACTACTTTTTTATTCAGAGACCTAAAATCTACAACTAATCTCCACTTCTTTAATTCTCCTGTGCTTTTCTTTGGTACAATTAGCAATGGTGAGTTATATGGACTTGTTGATGGTTCAATGATATCCTCATCCAGTAATTTGTCAACCTGTTCCTCTATTTCATGCAAATTTGCATGTGGTAACCTGTAATTCTTTATATAAACTGGTGTTTTGTCTGTTAATGCTATTTTTTGCTCATAAAAGTTGTTTTTACTTAATTCTTCTCCTTCTAAATGAAATATATTTTGATATTGTTTACATATTCTAAAAACGTCATCTTTTGCATTATTATCTAGGTTATCTACTTTTATTTCATTTTTTATTCGTTTAAATCTATCTTCATCTTCTAAACTGTTTTTAAAATTTAGTACTTGGTAGCTAGAGATTGGTTCTAATCCTAACGAAATTTGTTTTAAAATGACCTCATTCTCTGTTGTATTAAGTATTTTTATGTGCTTATTTCCTTCTTTTGGAATAATTGCGTTTGCTAAAAATATCCCTTTCTTAATTTCTTTTCCATGTATTATACTATCTTCTTTTAAATCAATATTTATCATTTGAATTGTCTCTGTTCTTGGCGGTAGTTTTATATTATTATAAATATCTCTTGTATTCATGTTCATTGGCAATACTATATCTTCTCCATCTAAGGAAATTGTTAATGTGCACGTCTCATAATCAATTTTACAATTATACTTTATTAAAAAGTCTCTTCCTAGTATTCCATCAGTGGTTAAATTTATTTTACTATCTATTATGCTAAATTTATGTTCAATTTCATTATCTTCAAACCATAAATTTAATTTTGTGATTCCTATTGTTATTATGGATTCTTTTGTTATTCCATTTATCTGACAATTATTATCATATTCTATGTTGTAATTATTATTGACTATGCTATTCTTAATTATTGAAATATCTGCTCCTGTATCTATTAATAAAGTTATTGGTTGATTTCTGCCTTTTATTTTTAATTTTATAAAGTTTGTATCTTTGTTAGAGTTTTTAATGTAAATTATCTTTTTCTGGATGTGGGCCCCGGGTTTTGTCGGCCGGGGACGTACCCGTTTCCCTGAAAATTTTTCCTGTCATTATAGTTTTGTGTTCTGTATCTGTCTCTGTTGTTAATATTTTGTCCCCTGTATTGGTTGAAATTACTATTATTGTTCTGATATGAAGAGTTTGTATTTGAATAATTTCGGTTAAAGTTTCCTCTGGTGCTACCTCTACCTCTCTGTATCCTATTAAAATGCATTATTTGGCTAGAATGCTGAGGACTAACTTCTAAAGCAATTTGCACTGCTTCTGAAAGCTTGGATGGTCTTGCAGCCATTACTAATGATTTATAAGGTTCTGATAAACCATTTTTGAATGCTGCTAGTCCTATTTGGTCATTCAGCTTTACTATTGTCTCTCTGTGTGTCTGACCCTGTTCCGAAATTTGTAAATCATTCAAAGATGCTAGTAGGTATTCTATTCGTGAAGCAAAAACTGAAACATTTTGGTTTCCTTGAAAACTTTGTGAAATCTCACTATGTAATCTAAAAGCATTTTTGTTTGACTTATATGATGATTTTAAAATTTGTCGAAACTCATCAAAAGTTGTCGGTGTATTTTCTGTTTGGATCTTATTTTTTACTTTTTCTGATAGCTTAGTAGCCAGAATGAATTTAATAAGTGTTTCTTTTTGGTTTGTATCTTTTAAAGTATCGTGATAGAATTCTATCAAACCTAGAAAATTATTTAGATCTTTTTGGCTACCCTGAAATTCAGGTATCACTTTGGTGGCTGTTACTAAATCAAAATTTGCCATTTTGCTTTCTACCTTTATTTTTGTGTCTATATTATTTATATCTTCGTCTTCTTCTATAGTTCCTAAATTTTCGTTTTCACCTTTAATTTTTAAATATTCCCTAATTTGTATAACTAATACGTCAAATTTTTGTTTTAGTTGTGTAATATCTTTTAGGTCAGCTGTGTTTTGTATTACTAGCCATGTTTGTTCAATTAGCTTATCAACTTTTTGTACATATTCTTTAGTATACGTTCTATTAGGTGCTTTTTTTAAATTGTCTAGGACTTTTTTTAAATTTTCAAACTCCATATATTTAAAAGTTTTTTATTTTTATTTATACATTCAATGTTTTTAAAGCATGTTTTCTTAAATATTTTTTATAGTAACTGTTTAATTTACATAGAATGATAATTATTAAAAGAAAACAATTTAAATAGATTATTTTGTCGCCTGAAAGTGTGTTTGATGATGTTGTTGATGCAGATGCTGCTGCTACGTTGTTATTGATGACTTCCTCCTTGGAAGTTTTGCCACCCATTGTTTTTAAGTTTTCTTAATTCCGCTATCAGTTTTGTTTTTTGAGCTCCAAAGCTTATGTTTATCACCTTTTGTAGTTCCGAACACTTCCTTTGGAATTGTCTCTTCTTACCACCTCTTTTCTTTTTTATTTGTTTTGGAGGATTTTGAGGTTCTGCGACTTTGATCCCTTGCCTCTTTTTATACTGCTCTATCGTCAGAGCTTTTGGACCAGCGTCTCTTGGTGTTGGTATATACACCGGAGTATTTTCTGGTATATTTTTTATATTGGGTCGATATTCGCTAATCTCTTCCCATTTTTTAAATAAAGCGTTTATTTCTTCTAAAGTGGCCATGTAATGGTATATAAATTTTAGAAGATTATTATTGGTTCAGACTTGCAGGATCGCCATGTAGTGTTTGACGAGGCAGTCTTAGCGAAAGGATAATTCTTAGCTTATAAAAAGCCGCTTATATTGCCGAGCATAAATGCACGATTTAAAATCAGTTGAGTCAAGGTTATGATATAACTTAAGACTGGCTTTATTTGGTAAATGTTCTCCTATTTATACTTACAACTAGTTTTACATTTCTATACATTGTATTCTTATTCTACTTCTTTATTTATCGATTTTGCCTATGACCTACAATACATTGTCCCACATGACGTAAGAATTAAATGTTCATTTGACAAAATAAACCATTGGTTGTATTTCCTCAAAGGCATTCCGAATTCTCAGTCAATGTGTCACATATAGCTAATTGCAGTTATAAACAAAAATCGATCTATGCACTTGGCGCATAGCGACCGAACATGCTTAGTGTGTAATATGATCAGTTCAATGCACGCTTGGTGACGGCTGATGATATACACTTATATGTAGGTCGCCATGCGTTGAGTTCATTAATGTTTACATTTCATATATTATTGTTATTGTTTATATTTGTTTATTGTTTTGTTTTGGTTTTAGGTGTTACATACAACACTTTTAACAACTTTACCGATTAGTTATCCCGATCAATGATTTTATTTAATTCTTTTTTACTAAGAATAATCCGATAATTAATTTATTAATAAATTTCTCCCGTGGACTGTATACCATTACCATATACCACAACCAATTCCTATCCGGCTCGATTAGGATCAAAATGTTTACTGAAAAAACGATACTTTTAATATTTTCAAGGCTTTTTATTTAGTGATGCGTTCAAGGTGGAGGTCAATCTGCAACTGAACTTTATATATTCTTTCTCTTAAGGAGATTACAATTGACTTTCAGAAATAACTGTTAGACTAAGAGTTTTACACAAGAAAAGCTATCGTATGATTTATAAATTTATATAAATGGTAGATCGCTTGATTTATTTATACGGTTATTTTAAATTACATACAACATTCGACAATCACTATTATCACTATTATCACTATTATCATTATTATCATTATTATCATTATTATCATTATTATCATTATTATCATTTTTATCATTATTATCATTATTATCATTATTATCATTATTATCATTATTATCATTATTATCATTATTATCATTATTATCATTATTATCATTATTATCATTATTATCATTATTATCATTATTATCATTATAATCATTATAATCATTATTATCATTATTATCATTATTATCATTATTATCATTATTATCATTTTTATCATTATTATCATTATTATCATTATTATCATTATTATCATTATTATCATTATTATCATTATTATCATTATTATCATTATTATCATTATTATCATTATTATCATTATTATCATTATTATCATTATTATCATTATTATCATTATTATCATTATTATCATTATTATCATTATTATCATTATTATCATTATTATCATTATTATCATTATTATCATTATTATCATTATTATCATTATTATCATTATTATCATTATTATCATTATTATCATTATTATCATTATTATCATTATTATCATTATTATCATTATTATCATTATTATCATTATTATCATTATTATCATTATTATCATTATTATCATTATTATCATTATTATCATTATTATCATTATTATCATTATTATCATTATTATCATTATTATCATTATTATCATTATTATCATTATTATCATTATTATCATTATTATCATTATTATCATTATTATCATTATTATCATTATTATCACTATTATCACTATTATCACTATTATCACTATTATCACTATTATCACTATTATCACTATTATCACTATTATCACTATTATCACTAT